>JABFFC010000268.1:0-24870 GCA_013623535.1 Fusarium penzigii | reverse complement strand
GTAGCCGCGAGGGTCGTAACAAGTCAATGATAAGTAGACCCAGAATGTTATACCTTTTTCAACCAATCAACCAAAACAGGGGACGAGCTGTTGCCTGATCTATAAGCTTATACTCCATCGGGTGCAGCAGAGTCATAAACAACCGGCCTCACCATCAATAACAAAGAAAATATCACTATGCTCCTGGGTGAACTAGACATGCCGCTAGATGATCTTGTCATCCTCGACCGGCTCGCCTCTGCTGATTACAACGAGTCCAACATCCTGCCTCAGGATGAAGCCACCCTAATCAGACTTCAAGGTTAGATCAAAGCCACGGATATGGCGGAGATTTTAGCAAGCTCAAAGAACATTCCAGCTCGTACCTGCAGGGTACCAGTCTATGGATTCGAGGTGTGCCTGGTCGATCAACTATACTCTGAGTGTCCTGTGCTATATTCTTTCCTTCCATCATATTATTCAGTCTAATCATCGTCCTGAAACTACTCTCCGTGACTGGATTGCTCAGATCATGCCTTTTTTTCCGCTGCTTCACATCGCAGTGAAGATCGCAGTGAAGAACTTGACATCGGACTATATCAATGTAGGCTCTGTGGATAGGATATCAATAGCCGAGTTATGACATCGTCGACGACTTGCCTTGACAAATATTCCGAAAGCACCCTACGTGCTGGATGCCCTAGACAAGACAGATCAAAACGTTTTGGAGTATTTTTGAAGTTGCTTGATCAGATGAGCAATATGCTTCCAGATAGAGTAGTGCTTGTCAGCACACGCCGACTAATCACAACGCTTGAGAAAGTATTACGAAACCAAAGGTCACTGCAAATGCGTCTAAGCGAGGAGTCAGTCTACCGAGACAGTCTACATTTCTTCATGACAATCACCGTCTTTCCACATTGCCTGTTGAAAGTCGCAATCTGATTATACACAAAGTACTTAAGGCAGATGAATTGTTTCTCTACGCGAGATTAGCTACGGACACAATACCTAGGCTAGATACCAAAACCAGAATCCATGCCATGGAGACACTCACTAGAGCGCCTATCGGCGTATTTGTCGTGTATAACGATCTCCGACAGGACCACAAGGGTCGCACAGGCCTACCGGAGGGAGTGGTCTTACAGATCGTCACGCACGCCACTTTACTCTTGCATCTTCTCGAGATTTCTAATTGTATCAAAATGACACAGCCACAGTATGGTCAAAACACGGGCACAATTGAACTCTCATACGGACATATTGGGGGCCGCTGTTGGAGGTGGTTCCCAGACTATGCGGTCCGCGTGGTTCATTATTTCCTGATAGAATATCTCTTCAGACTCACCTAATCCTCAGTTTACCAAACCCTTTTATCTAGGCTCTAGAAATCTAATAATTATCAGCACTATAAATGATTAGCGAAGTTATAAATAGGATGATATAGCCTTTTCTTTCTCTAATATTTTAATAGTTACAATAGGTCTAGTTATTAGTTAATGTAAGAGTAAAAGCCTCTTTTAACTCAAATTTACCTGCCTTGATTAGAAAGAACTTGAGCATATTAAAGAATTCCTTTACAACGAGAACCGCCATTTATGCACTTCACCCACTCCTTCCCCTACTACTTCCTCGGCGCCCTGTTTCTGGGATAACTTCTTATTAAGCCATAGATACTGTGCATTAGAGCCGATCGCAAACACCAAAGCGATGGACGCCAGGGTGAGGATGACTGTAAAACCCGTCCTATATAGAGGTGCGTCATGTGCCTGGAAGATCTGAGCACCTGCCAAACCAGCAGCGTTTGCAGTCATGATGAGCAGAGCCATCGTAATGGATCGCTCTGCAGGATTGGGAATGTTGACAGCAAGCCAGGAGCCGTTCAGAGGATGAGCCACAGATCCCCATAGTGTGGTGCAGATGAGGATACCGTACTTGAGATCACGGTTCGTGCTCGTAACTAGTTGTCTGGTCGTAAGACAAAATGCAAAACTCAGTATAGCAGCAAGAAGAATAAGACCACCACGCATCTGAATTTTATCGGCAATATACCCAAACGAGAGATTCAGCACAATAACAATCCAATTGCCGACGGAAGACAGTGCATTTGCTTGAAGACGATCGTAGCCATAGCTTGCGATGATGGATGGCTGGTATGTTCCAAGTGGCGAGATAATGGCGATGCAGCAGAAGGAGATGGTAAGCTGTGGGTAAATGTACCATCGGGAGAATGCTGCCTTGATGTCAACCCATCTGACATACTTGTGCTTGGGGCCTTCAGTGGGATTGTCATTTGCCACGCGATGGGTAAGAATGTGCACCTCCCGTGATGTAAAGTATGAGTGACGCAGAATATTGGATGGGTTTGTAGGAGAATGAGGCATGAGAAGGGCGAAAATGATGCCGACAAGTATCGTGATCATGCCTTCAATGAGGAACATCCACTGCCAACCAGATAGTCCCGACATGCCTCGCATTTGAAGAATACCGTAGGCAATGAGACCACTTGCTGCTGAAGCAGTCATGTTTCCCAGAAAAAACGCGGTGAAGCGTCTGCTCATCTCATTACGCTTGTACCACTGTGTCAAAGTGTACAAGCCTGCAGGAATGAAGCCGGCTTCAAGAAGACCGAGCAACAGTCTGGTGGCGTAATAGACACCAACGCCTTTTCCTTTGATGAACGCTTGGAAGGTGGCCACCAAGCCCCAGCAAAGGATCTGGCAGCTTATCCATTTCTGAGGACCGACACGATAGAGAATGAGATTGCTGGGCAGCTCAAGTAGAACAATGCCTAGACTGAGGAGTTGGTTGCCGATGTTGAATTGAAGCTGAGTTATGCCGACTTCAGCGAGGAAGAAGTCTGTCAGGGCGTTGCCGATGTTGCCACGATCGAGTTGCAAGACAAAGAAGCCGGCGATGAGTAGGGGCATGATGAGGAGATCAAGCTTACGGACCACAGCTCGTTCTTCGGCCTCTGACCATTGATCTAGAGGGCGCTGTTCTGGGGCACTGGACCCCTTGTCCTGATCCGAACTGGATGTAACCCAGTCATCCATTGTGGGTGGAAGTGATTGGCTTTTGGTCAGCATGTTTGAGGACGTAAGTAAAAGTAGAAAGCTGCGTCTGGATAACCAAGCTTGGATTTTCTATGCCCAGACATTGCCTTAAATATAGAGCAATGCCCGCGCTGGCATATCCCAAATTTCACCGACTGTTTTCTTGCAATTTCGCGATGAAGATGCGCGATGGCGGAATGCTCAAGTATTCGGTCAATCGCGTCTTCGTCACTTCAACTTTCGCCATTTTCACCCAATAATTAAATCTGCTAGCCTGTCAGGATCATGAAGCAGTGGAAGTCGGCACCATGTTGAAATGCAATTCACCAATGGAACCATGATCCGAGCGACAGCCCGGTCATCCAAAATTCAAGGGGCTTATTATGGATGTGGGTAGCTTGAATCTATCTAACGACTTTGAGACATGGATCTTGCGTGCTTGAAAAGCATTGAATCAGGATCCAATGAGAGCAAGATCCGAACCACACCAAGATTGGCGCGTTTCTGGGAATTCTGCCATGATATGGAGCTTCGCGGGGTTTGGCGTCAGTAGCTCAATACTGATATTCGTGAAGTGTGACATGAGAGAGTGGCTCATCAGCTTCAATCGAAGGCTTGCGTGCCCAATTGTGGTAAATACAAATTGTAGCAATTACATTAGCATGGGATATTTGCAGACAATAACATGCCACCTTTTCTCTACCTTCTCGGGGTATAATCCAGTTTCTCTTCGTCCATCACATTCCTCTTTCATTTCTTGCAATCATGAGTGCTGCTAAACGGCCAAATTTCCTCATCATAGTCGCCGATGACCTTGGCTTCAGTGACATCAAGCCGTATGGTTCTGAGATTGACACTCCTGTCTTGGACCGTCTGTCCAAAGATGGCATACGCATGACCAACTTCCATACCGCGCAGGCGTGCTCTCCTACACGGTCCATGCTGCTCTCTGGCACTGATAACCACATTGCTGGAATCGGTCAGATGGCTGAGTTTGCCGAGATGAGGAAGAGGCTCACTGGTAAATACCCTGACTATGTCGACAAGCCGGGCTACGAAGGCTATCTTAACTGGAAAGTCGCTGCTCTGCCCGAAATTCTCTCTGACACAGGCTACCTGACCATCATGTCTGGGAAGTGGCATTTGGGAATGACTTCTGATGTTTCACCGAGCTCAAGAGGCTTCAAGAAGAGCTTTGCCTTCTTGCCTGGCTGCGGTAACCACTTCAACTACGAGCCACAGTTCGAGGCAAATGAAGACACGATGCTGTTGACATCTGATGGCTTTTGGATGGAGAATGAAAAGCCTGTTGATAGAAAGAAGGACTTACCAGAGGACTTCTACTCGACCAATTTCTTCACGGAAAAGCTGATCGGCATGTTAGCCAACAGAACGGAGGAAGAGAAAAGACAGCCTTTCTTTTCTTATTTGGCTTACACGGCGCCACACTGGCCGATGCAGGCGCCGCAAGAAGTTGTGAACAAATATCGTAAGTTGTTAGGCTATTCCATTAGGCTTCCTTTCTGACGTATGCAGGCGGCAAGTACGATAGTGGGCCGGATAATCTTAGGCTGGACCGGTTGGCCAAATTGAAAGCATTAGGCCTTGTGCCGTCTGATGTCGAGGCTGCCCTTCCCGTTGGTTTCGAAGCGGGCGTGAAGTGGGAAGATCTCACGGATCATGAGAAAGCCTTTTCCGCAAGGAAGATGGAGGTCTACGCAGCCATGGTAGATCTGCTTGATAAGAACATTGGTAGAGTGATTGATGCGCTTGAAGCATCAGGCGAACTGGATAACACTTTCATCTTGTTCATGTCAGATAACGGTGCAGAAGGATCTACGTTGGAAGCAGCACCTGTTCGTTGCCCCTACCCATTTGATGCCCTGACGCTCATACTGACTGCGAGGTTTAGCTCTTATCGTCGTTCAAGACGTTGGGCGAACTGATTGCTGCACACTATGACAACAGTCTCGAGAATATCGGCAGACACGACTCGTACGTCTGGTACGGCTCACGGTGGGCATGTGCTGCCACTGCCCCTTCTCGCGGGTTTAAGGGATGGTCAACGGAGGGTGGGATTCGCTGCCCCTGCCTTATTCGCTTCCCACCAATTTCAGCCGCTCCTGAGGCTATCTCGCATTCATTTACAACTGTCATGGATATCTTGCCCACCATCCTCGATCTTGCACAGGTGCAACACCCAGGGACCTCCTTCAGGGGCCGAGAAGTCGTCGTTCCTCGAGGAAAGTCCTGGGTGAACCATCTCTCGTCTCCCAAAGAACATCCTACCGTCCACGACGATGAGAATCACATTCACGGTTGGGAATTGCTCGGCAATCGTGCCATCCGTAGAGGAAACTGGAAAGCAGTTCTACTAGCAAAGCAGGGTGGAGGCGGCTGGGAGCTGTTCAATGTAGAGGAAGATCCGGCTGAGCAACATGATCTGGCCAAGAAACGCCCTGAGATTCTAGAAGAAATGCTTGTACATTGGGCGACGTATGTTGCTGAGACGGGGTTAGTGGAAGATGCTTTCTAAGGAATGACGTGCTTGAGGCCCACAATGGCGCGTCGTGTTGTAGACAGTAGGCTTTATTATCATCAACCCGCTGGCGATTAGGGTAACAGTTAATTGTCAATTTCATTCTAAATCCCTCATAATGAGTTATAAAAAGACACGGACCGGCTGTTCGCAATGCAAAGCAAGAAAAGTAAAGGTAATGACTTGCAGACCAAACCAAGTGAAGGAATGAGCGCTGATAGTCAAATAGTGTGATGAGGAGGTTCCATGCACGGCTTGTATTCGACGTAACTCAATATGCAGTCTTAAGGCTCTAGGAAGATCACCTCGGAGCCAGACGCAATCGCCGCGCGACACGACCTCGGCACAAGTTGTGCTCGTCACAAATCTCCAACGAATCGCCCCATCACCTGCAGATGGCTTGACTACACTAGATAGGGAGCTGCTCGCCCACTGGCACAAAGTTGCCTTCAAAGCTGTTGCTCACCAACGAGGGTCGGAAGATCTTTGGCAATATGAAGTGACACACCTCGCCTTCGATCATCCGGTCATTTTGAATCTGGCTCTAGCTATATCGTCGTTCGAACAAGCACATACAGCACATCGAGCACAAACAGACGTGTTGGTACATCGCCGGCGACGAGAGCTTTACGCTTCCCTAGGATTCAAGTATTCTCAAAAAGCTGTGGGTATGATGAGGAATGCTGTGGCAAAAGCAAACCGTGACAACGGTGCTGTGTGCCATCTTGCCTCAGTTCTCATGATGATTACCTCTTATGCCGAAGGCTCCCTCAAAGAGCTTGTACGGAGAGGGGGTGACCCTCCATCCATGTTGAACGATTTGCTCGTTATTTGCAGACTCACAAGAGGTGTGAGGGCTATTGCAGATGCTTTTGGGGTCATACGGCCAGAGCGACAAGAGCGTATACTCTACGTCACGGAGGCTGAACCGCCAGACTATGGGCCTCTCGATCCACTCCTAGACGTGCTCAACTCTTTGACATTCTTAGACCAAGAGGAGGACCAAGCCGTCAGACAAATTTGTGAGGACGCTCTGGACCTGATGAAATGGCTGGTAAGAAAAGCACAGACATCAGAGTGGTGGCCAGCACACAGAGCGTCGTTACAATGGGCATGCCTGGTCAGTAAAGACTTCTTGAGACTACTTGAAGCCTATGAACCTGCAGCTCTTGTATTGTTATCATATGGATGCTTCTTGGCAGATGATGATAATGGTGACACATTCATAATGAGGGGTTGGAAAAAGGGTGTTTGCGCTGAGATTCGAGACATCGTTAGTCCGAAATGGGCTTGGGCTGTTGCTGGATAATTGCGCTATATTTTACAACTGACTGGATGTTTTTATCAATTGGTTCGTAATAACTTACATTATCTATAGAACAGTCTAATGCATCCTCCCGCGTAACTGAATTACCAATGCTTCTCTGAGATGTCAACCTTGTTTACATCTACACCATCCACGAACCATCTCTCCTGCTCAGTGATCTTCACATCGTTTCCACTCATCTGCCTCTTCCTCATCAAGCCGTTAGAGGCAAAAGTCCAGTCTTCTAGACCATAGGTACGCCACCATTGGCCATTTTCATCATACCACTCATACCAGAACTGCACCGCAATCTGTGCATAATACCATTAGTATATATATTTTAAGTTTTCATAATAAACGAACCTTGTCATCAGTAAACGCAAAGAGCTCTTTACGGAGCTTATAGCCATCTTCCTTCTGCCATTTCTTTGTGAGGAATTCTTCGATTGCGTCGCGACCCTGCAAGAACTGATCGCGATTACGCCAAATGGAGTCCGGGGTGTATGCCATTTTCACCGCGGCGGGGTTTCTGCCAAACCGTCAACCTGTGGCTCATCCGAGATAGACGGGGAGTTACGGGATTCCATGAGCCTTACCTGGTATTCCATGCATCCTGGGCAGCTTTAACCTTGATAATAGCCGTCTCTCGATTGAAAGGCGGGTGAGGAGGTCGTCCTTCAGAGGCCATGATGTCAGATATTTGGGGATAAAACGTTGCGTTGTTAAGTTTGAGTGATTATAGTTTGAGCCACTGCTAGAACGACTCTTTCACTCATTATATACTCCTGACCTATAACGGACTGCGGCATGGGCGGCGACTGCGGCGATAGAACTTCTCTTCTGCTTATCATCAAGTTCTGGCTTGTAAGAGGTTCGGCCGGAGCGGCGAATGCGGTTGTGACTAATCTATATCCCGAATTATTAAACTTAGTCATTCATCACGAATCTTGGGGACCAGCCGTGCATATCTATGTGGTCCCCGAATCTTAGTTTGTGCCAAAAGTAATCTAGCCAGTTACTCTCAGCAAATCATATATGCCCGCTTTAATTGTATTGGGTTATATCTATAAACCACTGGTCATGGATTTAGCCACTCTTCTCGCCGACTTTACCCGCCTTTCTCAGCCCGAATGTACCAATGCCAACAACAGTATTAGCTGGGTGGCTGTGACGGCAGAGCGAGAGCTATCTGTACATGATCGCTATGGGCAACCGTTGTGTCGAGAAACTGAATTGCCGAATGAGAATCACTTACTCAGATATGTTGATGTTTGTTTCGATGACCAGATAATTGCAATCTTTCAAACACTAGGGCGCGGCGTTTGGATATTTGAACACCCTGACCGATGAATTTTCAGTTGCAAGACAAAATTATAAGCCCTCTTGCATCCCTCAAAACTTGCAGTTAACGGCCTGCAAGGATGATACAGAGATCGAAGTGCGGACGTAAGAAAAGGCGTTGCAATAGCTGCGCTGGACAAAGGTGGCCCCAAGTGTGAATTTGTCGATTCCATGACATTCTCCTCATAGAAACAGCTCTTCAATTCCAACAAATACTCTTCACTTTATGCTTGGGACCTAACTAAGGACGTTCTACGACTTTCCTTGACTAATTCTATGCCCGCTGAACATCTGGCGCCCCCCCTCGATGACAACGACAAAGGTTAATGGCTGGCTGCGAGTGCGCACTTTAAAGTAAACGTTTGGGAAGTCACAACAGGCACATTCGAACCATCAATTGAGCCCCGGACGTCTTAAGAAAAGAACCCTTACAGTTATGCTTCGCTGAGAGTCAACTGGGTATTCTATGTGGTGCAGGAGAATTCCGAATGGGTCAGATCGCCGAGATACTTCTACTCTACAATATCGAGATGAGTGAACAGCTAACCAAGCTGTAACTCCTATATTCTTATATTATCTCTACGCAACGGATGGAATCATGTCTGTTTCTCCTCGTGGAAAATGGCCTTTATCTTATGTCTATCTGGGAAAGCAATTGCTTCTCCCAGATCTGGTGTGTATTGATAGACATCAACACAAGATGGTTCTCCTACGCCGACAATTCAGTCATATTAACTAGCCATGGGTCACTCCATATCCACTCCTCTCGCCAAAATTATTAGATAATCGAATACCTGCGGTATTAAGGTAGTGACCATGGGCCGTTTGGGTCAGAAGTTGCCTATAATTCATCCAGGTATTGATTAATACGGGCATAGTCCTTGTGGCGAACGGATAAACTGGGAAAACCAGCCGCTGTTGCGATTATCCTTACAGTATCGTCCGGACTACTATAGCAAGGACCAAATGGCTATAGGGCACCATCATATCATTATAAATTCTTCCCATGGCATATATTCAGTTGCTTTCACGAGAGATAAAGGAGACTATTTACACCGAGCTCATGCATCCTGAAACCGATCTTATTTAGCAGCGCTCTCTGCCTCTGGAACTTCTGTCTTGCAAAAGTCGCTACATCCAGACCAATACTCGCAACAGGACAAGGATGACGTCTTTAAATTCAATATCTGCAGCAAGCTTAACATTTTTGTTAAAGCTCTATTGACTAGCTAGGGCATAAAGCAGAGAGAATAGGCAACCGTCTGTCCTCGCGCCAGAAACTGTCCATCAGCCCTGCCAGGTTTCTGTTTCTACTTTCTAGGGACTTAACCCCACAGTACTAATGTTATGCGCTACCTCTCATCTCAATATCTGGCTAGCAGCCATCTAACACTTTTAACAATGATTTCATGACGACCCATGACATAATGCCCACGTGACCTTGCTTTTGTCTTCTTGCCAAGTCATTTTATAGCTCTTATTCTCTCTTTCTAAAATTTATTCTGTGCACATAAGACTTGAGAGTGCTGCCTCACCACCCACCTTGCAAGAGACGCTCAGCCATCGACTAAGAATCAGATCTGATATGGGGCATTACAAAAGCGGCGACTCCGTATCCATTGACTCCCACCGTTTGGTGAACACTGAAGCGGCAGAGCCCTACGATATTTCTAAGCGGACTGGATATGCAACAACTTTTCACTACTTCGGTCGCTTACCGCCGGAGCTACGCCGGCGTGTGTGGGAGACTTTTTGCCCTGACCTTACTCTCAAGTCACGCCTACTGGATATCACTGTAGCGCCTGCATCTGAGGAAGATGCGAACGAACACCTGTGGACGGCAAAAGATGGCCGCATCCTAAAGGTAATAACGTCGGAGAGGCGCATAGTTCTCGCAGTGAATCAGGAATCCCGTGCCATAGCTGTCAATGCTTTTCCTGATTATCTGAGTCTGGATCTGGTGTCGAGAAAAGCAATAGTGCGCTTCAACAGGGTTACGGACGTAGTATTGCTGACTGGCTATGATATGGACTATCACGGCGCCGAAAATTTCCATTTTCCGGATTTTGCCGAGAAAATCACGCAGGTTGCAATCTCTTCTACCTTCGGCGTTAGTTCTACGAGAGACGATAGTGCCGACATCATGAAAAACTTCCTCAAACAGTTTCCCAACTTAAAGCGAGCCTACTTCTTGCTTGAGAGCCTTCAGCATAACAATCTACGGAACCTTCAGTGGTGTGTCCCAGGTTACGTGCATGAATTGTTTGTTGATATCGGCACGAAGACAACTAAGTCGGATGAAGACGAGCAGATGACTTTCTGCTGGCCGGATATGGATGAGCATTTTGATTTCTTCCAGACATTCCAAGAGACTCATTCTTTACTTCCAAACGATTTCAATGAGGAATTAGTGATGGAGCTTCTGCGGCTTGGTATCGAACCATTGCCGATGGTGATTTTTCAGTCTAAATCCGGTTTGGCCCTATACAGACAGCTTCAAGAAAGGCACAAAGTAAGCCTGCTGAATTCAGATTGGCAACTTTGCGAATCCTCCTCGGCTATGGCTTCAGAATCAGAATCGATTTCGGATAATGATGAGCAGGAGAGCGGAAGGACTAGTGAGAGTTTCGCCGCCGAAGAAGATGAGTCTTCCAATCATGACGAACCGGCCCATACTGCCGTAACGTTTCGCTCTCATAATGAAACACAATTTGCCGCCAACCCAGGAGTATGAAGACCGTGATTCAAACTTTGCCGTCAGCCTTTGTCTCCGAACTTGAACGACCTCTCAATCTCGACCGCATCACCTTAGTGGCCTTGTCAGATGAGGAGTAGTGCGCATCACAGCTAGCCAGATACTCAGCTAGCTCTGGTCTTTATCCTTTTCTTTTTCTTTTGGCGAGTGCAGGTCATTGCCCTGTCAGACGCGTATGGAATTACTATCATGAACAAGTTACCAGCATGGCTGTAGGGGTGGGAGAGCAACACGGTATTGTGACTCAATTCTGAAAGTTCATCAGGGCCGTGTGGGCATATTTATTGAGGTAACAGGGACCAACGTCGGCACGGTAGATAGTCAGGGCCTGATATTTTTCTTCAATACCATTAAGCATGGGGACACGTCCATGTCAAACTATGATTGTGAGGTCTTGGTGGCTCTAATGGTACAGGCAAGGGCGCTGTTTCACGTCACGGACCAGCACGGAAGGACATCGCTGCACTTTCGAATGGAAAACTTGTAACCTTCTTAAGAATTATGAGGTTGCTATGAAGCAAACTGACCTCGAAGGTAACACAATCTGGCCCAGAGGCTTTCGTCAATTCTCAAAGTTGAGTGCATCAACAGAGCTCTTTCACGACAACACTGCCTTGGGCGCAGATTCCAGAAGAACTAATAAAAGAGCAAGACTATCAGGTCTTGTCCCGCCCTTGTCTTTAGTGACAAGACCGTCGCCATGATACTGCTACAACACGGGGCCGTCGTCGACCACTCGGCATTGGCAGCAGCCATCCTCAACAGTGATGCGGACATGATTCAGATAATGTTGAAGTCCTGTGCGTACCCAAACGCTTGTCAGGTTGAGCATGAAGCACCTTGTCAGAATTCGGTAAACAGGCGGCGTACAAGCGAAGAAAGACAAGATCCAAACTCCCAGGACAAGCTACAGCGGTTAGATCTAGTAATTAAAGAAGAGGCTCTATACAACGAAGACTTCATCGACAATGTCCTCGACACGGTTCTCACGCGCTTGATCGACATATTGCTCAAGCACGGCGCTGATTCATATGCTCGCTATCCACAGAAGACTTTAGCACATCGCACACTGGAGAAGGGGTTGACGTTCGCTAGGCGGAATCGCTGCCCTGACTCCTTCTACAACATCCACATCTGGACATCAATCTCCAGGACACTGCCGGCACTCGTTGTTTTATTACGCTTATACTATAGGGCGGCATAAAACTCACCACAAATCGTCTCGAGAAAAGCGCCGACGTGCGCTCAACGGACAGATCGGCCAGGAAAATCCTAGATTATGGGTTATCTCATCTCAAAAACAGCTAAAATTATCAGATTAGTAAACCCCAACTTCAGCTAAATCTCCTCCAGTATTTAGCTAGTCTCTCCCAGCACTTTCAAACACTTTCAAACCAGTCCGATGAGAGCGACAGAACTCTGCTGTTTCGTGCTGTGAGTAAACAAAAGGATCTAGCACCCGGAGTTGAGATGCTCGTGTCTGAAGGCGTCAACATGTCTACGATAAGCATAGATGGCGATACGTCGCTTCACTATTTTCAATAAAATATAAAACTTGTAGTTTTCAAACCTTCCAAGGACCCATAAATGAGTTGTTGGATTTGTCCCTGTCTAAGGGTGCCGACATCACCGCACACAAGAAGGCGGGCGAGACTGTGTGTCAACACATCGGCCAAGGTAATTTAGAAGTTGACTTACCCGAGACCTGCATTGTGAAGCAGGTTAGCGATAGAGGCCACAATACATGGAGAGTGAAACATGCCCTTTAAACGTAAGGCCGTCGTAGAGAGAAAGTCGACGCTATGGATGTTGCTAGGGCAACTCAGTATGAACTATGTCGAAGGGCGTTCCCTGCTACACGTCCTGGCTTGCGAAATCCGTTTACATGTTGAGGCCGACAGGCAAGAGAATACGCAGATTCATGTTTTTTGATGAGTCAAGGGCTGGGTCATCTGGTGGGGGGCATGGTAGAGGACATGGTCGAGGACATGGTCGAATGGATGGTACTGCATGTGGCGGCGGCGAATAAGGAGAATGGGATCATTGCATTGTGCAAGGCAGAACAGATTCCTATTGTATCTTTACTCGGATTCGGCCCGGTCTTTCTGTTAACTTGAGCGTCGTCAAGTTTGTCATTGGGCAAAGCATAAGCCAAGCTCATAGATATAACAATCCTAGCCGAGCGTATTCTATTTTAGGAACACCAGTATCATCAAACAGTTTATACGTGTTCTCCAAGTCAATGTCATGTTCAGACCTAGAAGTTAAAGAATAAGGGGCTTAGCCTCAGTGAGCAGTGAGGCAAGAGGGGAGTAGGAGAGGATTTGAACCTAGCTTCGGAGTCCAGACAATACCCTATATCAAAAGTGGGTAGCTGTGGTGTGAAGATGTCTTGTAAGCAGATACCGGAAGTTCGGCACAGACCTTATCTCCAGGTTTAAGTACCTGCCTGATTGGGAAACACAAATTTAAAGGTGGTGTAGTATATATCATATTAGGTGCTCGGAACATTTCGATTTGCGAATTGCCCATGCAGATGTTGTTATTATTTTAGCCCACCTAAAGTGAGATGGCGGATTGAATAACTTCCGAAGTGTAATTTTGTCTCTGAACATGAATTCAATCTTCCGTTGCTGTCAATATTTCGCTTTGACTAGAACCTTATCCGAGCGTAGTTGAATATTTCATGTAGTTAGCATTGACCCGTTTATGAACTTGGTTCTGGCAAGCACGCACTATTGTGCTTGATTGATGGTCAGTCCTTGTCAGTGTAGAGTGGCGTTCAGGGCGACAAAAGGTCCCGGCGAGCTGAAGGGCGTTGAGAATGGAGGTCAAGGGTGGCATTCAACCCAGCTCCCGAAGTCAACAGGGAACCTTGTGAAGTCAGTTTCTTGCCACCTTCTCGATTTTTCTAGACTGTGTCACAGAATTGTGTAAATTATTTCCCAGTCAGATCTCTCGTGGTACGTGCATCAGCATCTTGCAAAAAGGGACAAGTGCGGAATTTCCTTATCTTTGATAAACATAACACTATGTCTGTCTCATGACACGGAGCCGTCAGCATCAAGAATACTAACCCCGGCTTGCCGATTTGCCGGTTACCAACCGTCAGCAGTCAATCACAATGCCTGCAATGGCACTGTGGACCCGAACTGGGCCTGGTGTTCGAGACCAGCCCTTCACTCCAAAGAGATAGCATGAAGCTGGATCCCTGGCTTCTAAGCGAAACACTACAGTTGGCGTACAGAAAAGCTTATCTTTAATGGTTTTGTTTGGCACATAAAGATGCTGCCAAGGCCCTGCTAGAAAGCTTCTTCAGATTCTTTGCATGAAGCCAAGGCATTTCTCTTGGCTTGCATTTTCCCATTATTCCTTCTGTTTTGTCCATGTTGACAAGCTTGCTAGTAAAAATTAGCCCACCATGTCTTCGACACCTCCTCTGAAAGAGGTCAAGGATGAGGCCACAGTTGTGAGCCCTCGCGATGAGGAGTCTGGCAGTACGACCCCGGCCAAGAACCAGCTCCATCGTGGTCTGAAGAACCGACATATGCAAATGATTGCTATTGGAGGTGCAATTGGCGCTGGTCTCTTCGTTGGTTCTGGCGGTGCCCTTCGCAAGGGTGGTCCTGCGTCTTTGGTTATTGGTGAGCAGCGCAATAAAGTTACAAACGATATCGAATGCTAACCATCACGTCTAGGCTGTAAGAACACGTCCTGGCGCCGCCGAATTGACTGCCGATCCTAACACGATACCAGATCTCATCATGGGCTGCATGCTGCTCTTTACGAACTTGGCCCTGGCAGAGATGGCCGTTCTATATCCCGTCAACGGTGCCTTCTATACCTACATTGTCCGCTTCGTCGACCCTTCCTGGGGGTTTGCCTGTGGTTGGGAATATGCTCTCTCTTGGCTTACAGTTCTCCCCTTCGAGTTGATTGCAGCGTCCAAGACGATTGAATATTGGAGAACGGATATCCACATGGTGTGTATCTTCCGTCTTGGCATCGGCGCCATCTGCACCATCCCTGTAACGCAGCTGAACTCTGGGTCTGACCTTATCGATAGGCTGTTTGGGTTACTGTTTTTCTTGTCGCCTTGATCATCGTCCAAATCTTTGGCGTCCGCGGGTACGGTGAAGGTAAATACTCAAAGTCCCGCGCCTAGAACAACAGCCTTACTGATAAACCGAAGTCGAATTTGTCCTATCTGCAATCAAAATTGCGGCTTGTTTGGGATTCATTATTCTTGGAATCATCATCAATTGTGGTGGTGTCGGCGACCAGGGCTACCTTGGTACGAAATACTGGGATAACCCTGGGGCCTTTACCAACTTCAAGGGTTTTTGTGCCGTGTTTGTGGTTGCTGGTAAGTGTTCCTCATATTATCACCATGATACAGTGACTCACGACCCATTGTAGCCTTTGCTTTTGGCGGCACTGAGATGGTCGGTCTCGCTGCGGCCGAAAGTAGTGATCCCCGTCGGTCGATCCCTACTGCTTCTAAACAGGTCTTTTGGCGTATCGCTCTCTTCTATGTTATCAACCTCTTTATCGTTGGTATTATCCTGCCAGCGAATGATGAGCGCCTGCTTGGCGCATCTGGTGCTAATACAAAGGCCTCGCCTTTTGTCCTAGCTATTGAGGATGCTGGTATTAAAGTCCTGCCCTCTATCTTTAACGCTGTTATTACTATCTCAGTGTTATCAGTTGCAAACTCCTGCACATTTGGCTCTACCCGAACTATGCAAGCTATGGCTGAGCGCGGCCATGCTCCCAAGTTCCTGACATATATTGACAAGCGTGGTCGACCCATCTACTGCGTGCTGATCCAACTGGCCTTTGGTCTTCTGGCCTATGTTGGTGAAGCCAAGGATGGCGGTACTGTCTTTGATTGGCTTCTCGCTCTTTCCGGCCTTGCGTTCCTCTTTGTTTGGGGTAGTATATGCTGGGCTCATATCCGCATGCGTGCTGGCTTCAAGGCACAGGGTATCAACATGAATCTGATACCGTACAAGACCCCCTTCGGCATCTGGGGCAGCTATATCGGATTTTTTCTCAACCTTGTTGCTCTTCTTGCAACTTTCTACTCTTCTCTCTATGTAAGTACTGGGTAGCTGTTCAGACACCGAAGCTTGCTAACGTTACTCTACAGGCCGCTGATGGATCCCCGCCCACCGCCGAGGCCTTTTTTATGGGCTTTCTCGCTTGCCCTATCATTCTCGCTCTTTGGTTGGGCTACAAGGTCTATACCCGGGACTGGAGACTATTCGTCAAAGCTGGCGAAATGGATTTACATTCCGGTATTATCTTGCTTGATGAGGAGGAGCCTCCCAAGAAGTGGACTCTTGCGTCGTTGCCAAAGCGCTTCATCCATGCTTTTGTTTAAGTGGCTAGCACTTACATCGTGCGTTCCGAATACCTTACCATAGTCTTTGTATCGTACCTTGGTTTCTGAGAATTATACTGGGACTGATGTCGAGCGTCTTAGCCCCTTCGTAACAGATTGGCTAATTATATTTCTCTTCAACAGTAGTGGGCTTTGTTAGTCATGAAACCGGGTTCTTTTACATGCATACATTGGAATGTCATTATTCACATTCCTGGAATCTTAAGTAATACTCACTGACTACATCATTTATAAGCTAGAATTAAGGCCTAGTGTCTGTTGCAATAGAGGAGCGTCTCGATTGTAAATTGAAGTTAGATGTGATAACCGGACATGGGCGAGTGACCTAAACTTTGTAATGAAGGGGTGGTATGATTGCTTGATTGCTAAGCTAAAGAATTACTAACTTATCCGGGAGTCCATCCACCAGGTTTCAGACTGCATCATTGGTTAGAGCGGTTAAAACTACTGCAGCCTCTGCTATTGGCTTCGGAATCACATCGAAGGTCTTCCATTCACCACTTACTACCCTACCATTCGACCGGGAGTCTTACAGCGACATCATATCATGCATCTCTGTAACAGGGCCCATTGAAGGATGATACATGGTTGGCCTCCCCTTCATGACTCTTTGCCACGATGGGCTCTTTGCCTTGCTTTGGGCCCATCGCTGCAACTCTTCGGGAACAAGGTCGGCGTTACCGGCTTCCATACAGCGTAGAATGAAAGGAAGTATATGGCTATCGAGTATAGTTGGGCCTACTTCAGAACCGAACGTCCATTCATTGTCGTTGCCAAAAGAGCCGCTCTGCCTCCGATGCTCGGTAATTTCTGCAAAGATGGCCCGAAGATCTGCACGGTTTTTGGCTACAACTGCGGGTTGGAAGGCCACGCCGTTGTGTTCGTTATGGCTGCGTAAGGGATAAAGTCAATATTGACTGTAAAGTCTGATTATTGAAGTACAACTTACAAAGCAAGTTTGGTTTCAAGAGCGGTGCGATATTCTGCACTAATATCGGCCCTCTTGAGAATCGTCTCAACTGGGGAAGGATTGTACTGGGTCATCTCCGGTGTTGGATTCTTATTGCTAATCGACAGTCCATATATAGCGTGGAGACGTTGGAGAAGGTCTCGAATGACATTCTCCTGCTTCGCCGGCAGCATGGCTGGGTAGTGCTTCTCGGCTAGATGAAGTGAGATGGAATGACTGTCGGTAAGGGGCCGTTCCAGAAAATTTCCGGTCATGGCGGGGACTTGGCCTTTGGGATTTATCTTGATCAGGTAATCCTCGCTCAGATTCTCGTTGGCTTTGTGATTAACGAAGCGCAGGGTGATACTCTTCGGTGGCACCGCGTCATGTGTTGTGGGACCAAGATGAATAGTATGACGAGCCATCATGGAATAGAGTGAGAAAGGAGATGAGTAGAGCGTGTACTCGGCATCTTTCCAGTTGACCATCTTTTGAGTTGTGCTATAAATGACAAGTGTTTAGGGGAGTTCGGTTTGCCGCGTCGATAGTTGGAATACGGACTTTTAATAATGCACTAGTAAAGTGAAGAGCCCATTGAAGGTTGAAGGTGAAGTGTATCTGTCGGCTGAGTCAGAGATGTGTTTCCGAGTCTAAATGGTGGGTGTCACAAGCTCTGATTCTGACGTGTCTTATTATGCATTTGTCATCTTAGTTAAGTGAATTCCCCGCTCCGAGCCTTCTGCACTGCTTATGCTGGCGATCGACTGGGATTTTACTGCAACAACGATCATACGATCCATTGTCCGAGACACACAGTATGAGCTATGGGCCCAATGCGATATTTGGAGGGCTTTGATGAACCCGCCATTGGTTCGACGGAACAGATACAAAATGACAACATTCAGGTATTAGAGTAAGGTATGAACCAACAGAAATACGCCATCGCGTAGCAGTACTATTCTGACGTGACCACACTTTTCAATATACTTGTGCTATAGCCTCGTCCATTTCCTTCGCGCTACTGTCCTAATGTTATCAAATTAGGGTCTGGAAATGCCCTACTGTTTCCTGGCTGGAGCCTACGAAATCGATCTGGTGGCATCTTGAGATCTCTCTAGGAATTCCTGGAGGATAAACTTGATCTCCTTCATCGGCCATTCATAGTTTCTCACATATTTCGTGCTGAATGACCAAGTGCCAGACCCAACAACCTGAGTAAACGGCCCATTACGGCTAGGCAACACCACCTCCATGGTAGTGCTCGGTGGTACCACGACATCCAGCAAGAGCACGTAAGCTCCAGGTACATCCTTGTCCTCGCCGAGCTTCCAAGAGCTTGACACATTTCCATAAGGCGTTAGATGCGACGCAGAAGCCCAAGTGAAGTCGCCTCCGATCTCTGGCTGAACTCTGGACTTTTTCCATCCTGGTTCAAGCCGCTGAAGACCGGCAAGCCTCTCGACTAGGAATCTTGCGACGGCTCCATATGCATAATGATTAAAACTAGTCATATCACCAGGGTTGATGGATCCATCTTGCAGCATGCTATCCCATCGTTCCCATATTGTTGTAGCGCCCATGGAGATCGCGTACAGCCAAGACGGACACTTTTCGTTCACAAGCATGGAGTAGGCCACGTCGCTATGTCCGCTTCGAGCAAGGGCCTCACATACAAAAGGCGTGCCGGCGAAACCAGTGCCCACACAGAAACCGTTTCGTCGGACAATATCTGCGAGCTGAGCTCCGGCACGAGAAATTTGGTGGCCATTTAGGAGATCAAAACAGATGGCCAGAGCGTACGCGGTTTGGGAGTCCGATACCAACCGACCGCTGGATGAAACATACTCTTCGGAGAATTCCTTACGGGCCTCGGCAGCCCATAACTTGTAGTATGTGCCCTCGTCGGTCTTGCCTAGAACAGTACAGGCTTGAGACATGAGGTCGAGGCTGTGGATAAGGAACGCGTTGGCAACGAGGGGCGGATCAGTAACTGCTTTGAAAGCTTGCTCCGGGGGGGCATTTGGATCGAGCCAGTCCTGGTTTCAGTTAGTCAAACTCTTCTATGTCTCGCTACATTGCTATTTCGCATATGGCCTATCACTTACTCCGAGTTGACCAGCACTGAAATCCCACAAATGACGACATCTAGACTTGTTCTTGGGAATCACTTCCAGCCACATTTTCATGGACTCATACTGCTGTACCAAGATAACGGGATCAGCTGTCTCCTCCCACAACGCCCAAGGTGCTAGAACCGTGACGTCGTGCCATATAGCACATGGCCAGACTGGGCCCCATACTTTGCACTCTTGGAGTATATTGGGCGTGACCATGGGCGGCACACCATTCCGCTTTTGCTGATCGAACCAAACATCCTTGAGCCAGTCTCGCAGAATTGGATAGCAGCCATAGATAAAGGTGGCTGTGGGCGCGAATAGCGCCAAGTCGCCTGTCCACCCGAGTCGCTCGTCCCGCTGGGGGCAGTCTGTCGGTATCGAGAGAAAGTTCCCTCTCATGCTCCAGCGGACGTTGCTAAACAGCTGGCTTAGTTTTGAATCAGAACATGCGAAGCTCCCCTGTTCCTCCATGTCGGTATGGCAGACTACAGCTTCCACTGCCTGGAGCAAATCCTGATTAATCGACGGCCAGCCCTCCACTTGAGCGTAACGAAAGCCATGATAGGTGAACCTCGGTTCGTACGTCTCGGGCTCCATGTCTCCTCGAAGCGTATACACATCCTTGGCTTCGCAGAGCCGGAGAGGTCTGGTCCCCAACTCTCCATTCTCTAGTACTTCGGCGTGTCGTAGAGCTACTTGGTGGCCACGAGGTCCCTGGATAGCCTTGATTCGGATGTACCCTACGAGGTTCTGTCCGAAATCGAGCAAAGTCTTGCCTGATGGAGTAGTGATTGTCTTGATAGGCTTCACAGTCTCGACACGCCGAACGGGCTCTCGATACCCAGCAGTGAGGCTGGTCGTATCTGGTACAAAAGGAAGTTCCTCGACACTCTTCCAGTGTCCAATCACGTCGCCAAAAGAGGACCAACCAGGGATTTCGGCCAGTGAGTCATATTTCTCGCCGTCGTAGAGTTCTGCTTGACGGATGGGACCCTGCGCTACCGTCCATGTCCCATCAGTTCCAATCACTTGCGTCGAACCGTCTTCGAGACATAATTCGAGTTGAGCGAGCAAGCTAGTACGAGATCCCCAGATGTTACGTCGTCCTCCCTCAAACCCGAAACGACCCTTAAACCACCCTTCAGCGACACGGACACCGAGGCAGTTCTGGGATCCAATAAGATCAGTAACGTCGTAAGTCTGGTACGTCAGCTGGTTGTCGTAGCAGTTCCAGCCTGGTGCCAGAAAGTAATCACCAACTTGCTGTCCGTTGATCTCGGCTTCGTACACTCCGCAGGAGGTAATGTAAAGTCTTGCTGACTGAACACCAGCTGCCAATGCGAAAGTCTTACGGAAAAGATCCTCTGGCTGTGGCTTGTCATTGTCCTGAATGGACCATGGGGCCGAGATGAACGAGCTGGACCAGTCGCTTCGATCAAGAAGACCTATTTCTAACCACGCGGGCTCGCTCCACGCAGTAAAGTCTTCATGTCCCTTGCCCCGCACTCTGACAGATATTATATACCTCTGGCGGGATACTGTGGACTCTGCCAGTGGCCAGGGAACAAGGCGAGACTCTGAAGATGTAACTTTCACGGCCAAGGGTTCTTGCGAGCCCTGACCTGCGGCTTTGCTCAGACGTAACTCGTACTCGTACTGCTGGAAATTGGGAGGTGCATTCTCAAAGCGCCAAGAAATACGTGGACGTGTCTCATGAACTCCCAGGGTGTTCGGTGGACGGTAGTATTCAAAGGAAACATCAACTACCTTCAGAGACATGATTTCGATAGGATATACGCCTTGCTTTGCTGAATGAGCAAGGCCAGTGGCAGAAATGATGGAGTTCTGAGGAAGGAAGCTGATGTTTCAACGATCGATCAGGAAGAGAACAACGGCGATGACAGAGCGTGATCATGACATATCATCAATGCCCAGATCCCCAACACATCCACGGCTCCGATAATCCCGAAGCTCCAGGATTTTCGTTCTTGAATTCACCGAAGATGGGGTCACACAGATGGAGTGGATATGATTCGGGGTAATTATGTGCCTTGGTTTCTGGGGTTTCCTTGGTATAGACAGCCTAATTCGGCTCAATGCACTCCCGAACATTGTACTGCGTAGTATAGCAAGAGGGCATGATCATCAGTGCTTCCACACTTGCAGTTAGCACTAAAGCAAAGATGTGGTTTATGTTGTACCGTGGTTTAGACGAGGTTTCCCCGGTCCGCGTGTACCGCTCCTTGTCAACCGGGGGAGGGTTGGTCATACCCCGCATTCTGCCCATATGATGACATGGTATATTCCATGTTCTGTCCATAATCTATACCACTGTCGCGGAAGGCATCGCGGAATGAAAGAAACTGGACAAGACACTGACTCGCGTGATACTTTTTTCGCTGCCAGAAGACCCGAACTCTGGGTAACATGACCAGACCCCAGACTCATCAACCCCGCATTCCCGATTCTCTTGATTGTCTGGGGTATCTGGAGCAGACCACGCCATGAATTGAATTTCCTGGGCCTCTTACCCTAAACGATATATAACACTCTGAGCGGGTGCAATTTAACAACTGATCTGTCTATCTTGGTTCACAATCCCAACAATCACCTTTTCCTATTCTACAGCAACGTTGTTAGTCTTCTTTATCTGCCATTGCCTACGTTCAATTGGAGATGGACAAACCCGTATCTATTGCTCATGTGGAGCAACCGAATACCACCAGCAAGACCGATCAACTTACACCACAGGAAATTCGAGGACGCGCTATCCAACAGCAAGAGCACAACCGCACGTACCTCGAAACTCTTCGCAGGGACCCATGGCTTCTGCTCTGGATAGGGGTCATGCTTTGGACCTTGATTGTCCGTGGTTTTGAGAACCAGGCGTCCGGTTCCGTCATCAGCATCCCCGTCTTCAGGAAGAGATTCGGCGCGCCCCTGGAGGATGGTACATACTTTATCGAGACCAGCTGGCAATCGGCACTGAATGGTGGCACCCAGGGTACCGCTATTATCGGCGCTTGGGCATCGTCTTATTTTGCGGACATCTTTGGCATCAAGCCTGTCGTCCTCGTCGCAGCTGCCGTCAATATTGGTTCCGTGGGCATCGAGTTCGGATCCACCTCCATGTCCATGTTCTTCGCGGGAAAAATGATCAATTTCCTTGCTATTGGCGCCTTCCAGAATCTCTGCACTGCGTACGTCGCCGATGTCTCACCGTTGGCCATTCGTTCCACAGCCACCGGCTTCTGCAATCTCGCCCAGTGCATCGGTCCATTCGTAGCCGCCATTATGTCATACTTCACCTCCAAATGGGAAAGCAACTGGTCCTGGCAATCCTTGATAGCCGCACAATGGGGGTTTGCAGCTGTAGCTTTAGTCGGCCAGATCTGCATGCCCGAGTCCCCTGTCTTCCTGGTACGCAAAGGGAAGATGGAAAAGGCCCGCAGAGCCCTCGAACGCATGTACTCAGACCCCGAGGACGCCAGCGGCCATCTGGAGCGCATCAAGTTAACTCTGGAAGAGGCCGAAGTCAAGAATCTGGGCTCTTTTGTAGACTGTTTCAGGGGCACCAACCTGCGAAGAACTTTGATTGCCATCATGGTCTTCCTATCCGAGCCTATGTCGGGTCTTGGTTTTGTTGGTGGCTACGGCGCTCTCATGTACCAGTATCTGGGCATCAGCGATGAAAAGTCCTTTGCCATTCAGATTGGTGCTCAGATCCTCTCCATGTCAGGCGCCACCATTGCCTTTCTTGTTGGCGATTTCTATGGACGTCGACCTATGTACCTGATTGGATGCATTTCTCTATCCCTTCTACTCATCTGCATGGGAATATCGGGATCTATCAACACGGTCAGTGCCGTCACTGCATCCGTCGGATTCTTCACAATGTACAATTTCTTCTACAACGTAGGCGTCGGCTCTACCGTCTACACGATCGCAGGTGAAGTTCCGACATCAGTTTTACGTACAAAGACACTTGCCATCGCCATCTCTGGTTCTTCAGTGATGAACACCATGTGGTCTTTTGTCTCTCCTTATATGTTCAACCCAGGGTACGGCAACCTCAAGGCCAAGATCGGATTTGTGTTTGGCGCCTTTATGGTGATCTTTGCCATCCTGGCGTACTTGTTTGTTCCCGAGACACGAATGCGGAGCTATGAGGAGTTGGACGAGCTTTTCATCAACAAGGTCCCAGCTCGCCAATTCCGGAAGTATACAACTCTGGCGGAGGAGCGGGCTAGTGAAGCCTATGCTCTTGAGAATAACTACAAGGAAAAGGCTCAAGTTGTTTAAGGAGAAAGTTTTATGTACCAGAGATATTTATTGCTACAACCTTGTATAGCTTCTTTTAACCTAATCGAATTCTCTTCATACTCTTCATAGCGATATTTCCTGATTAAAAGTATTTATTGATTCACTACCCGCGTTGATAGTAGTAAGTCCGCTAGTATCCTCAGTTGTATAAGACTTTTATTCTCAATTATGTAATTAATTATTTATAACAAATTAAGTCACTTGTTAAGTAGCTTTTTTATCTATCTCGTAGTTCGTATAAGAGCCGCGGAAATGCATATATTGACGATTGTTCTATTATGATATGATATATATGATCTGATTGGAAAAGCATTCCATTTTATAAAACTTGAGAGATTTTTTTCCACCCCGATACGGCGCATGATCTGAAATCTTTCACTTTGTGAAAGTGTTAACAAGCATAACGTGATTATATGCGTGATATGGCATGAAAGGCATCCCACCTTGCCGATATTTGAACTGCCATCCCACGATGATATGATGTGGATGATGCGATTTGGGTGCTATTTGTCTTTTCAGCCTTTGTCTCCTTGTTTCTCAACTAACGCCACGGAGGCTCTTGGTGTCTTGCTCGCCAGTTGGGAAACGTCCCAGTTCCCCTCGAGGCAGGACGTCTCTCTCTACTTCATGTACGACAATTAGTTCTAGGATCTTGAGAAAATCAATTACTTGAAGGCGGCCCTTGACAGGTGGCATCAAGGACTTAGCCCAAATTGTAATATGGTCAAGCCAACACATTTATCAATATGAAATTCTTGAACGAGAGTATTGGGTCTTTTTTCTTGCATTGGCCTTCGAGCGTGATGATATGGAATCGACCCTAGACACTAGACCGAGCTGGTGCTTTCCCGCGGAAGTAATAATTGTCTCATTACCAAGCATCCCGTGTTCGGTCATTCCTCGACATTTGCCCCCATCTTCTTTTCCACTGGCCAGCTCTATACTCTGATCCAACCAATATAAAAATATGACCTAGACTATTTCAACCCTACAGACGCCGAGATTTACTTCATGTGCTACTGAAATATCAGTATCTACCCTTATCAATATTATCTCACCATGAGTCGCATGTTGACTACATGCTGGGACCTTGCTCCT
>JABFFC010000267.1:0-21508 GCA_013623535.1 Fusarium penzigii | reverse complement strand
GGATGTGGTGGAGGAGGGTGCGGTGGTGGTGGTGGTTGATTGCATTGTAGGTGATGATTGCGATGGTTGTGAATGTGATATCCATTGTTGCTGTGAACTTGCTACAGATCTATCCAAATTGAAGTAGTAGATGAAGTTGGATATAAGTTTTGTCTTGCCTTGGGCTTGTACGAGCATAACCTGTTCTAATGCTGTCAGTTCATAGGGACCTATTTACAAGTCATATCTGCAAGCACTGCCGAGAACCTCCCCACTGCTTCTTTGTCTTGTTCCATCTTATTTAGTATGCCGTCCCGACTCATTATTCTTGACCGTTGCTTTCATGTCTAATCTAGACCAATCGGTGGTTCTTCCTTAAATGATTCATTCAACCTCACATGTGAGAAAAGACAAAAAATGACTCAAATAATTCATGCAGGAAGATTTCTCTCAACCTCGACACAGTAAAGATACAAACAGTGTAAATGAAAAGGAACTTGTATCTTGATAGATTCTCACTTTATTAACCCGGCATGTAGGTTAACGTGGAGTAACCAAGAAAAAAGAAAAAGAAAAGAGTGCGCCACGTGTTGGAAGAGGAAGCCGAACCAGGTTGGAATAGCTCGTCCAGGGGAGGAAGATACGTGGTTGGTCAGAAGCAGGATTTTAGGTTATGCTAACGTAGGTATGCAGGGGGATGCTTTATGCATGCATCTACTTCACCTGGTTTTCTATCATTTTTTTATGCCTCAGACTATTGAGTCGTGTGTGGGAAAAGAGGAACTTGCATAAAGTGGATAAACTACTTCATTTCACCACACTTTGAATGGTGAATAAACATGACCCAGTATTTTCTGTTCCACGTCTTGTTCCTTTTTTCGACATAGGCACAGTGTACATAGGAATATTTGCATAAAATACCTCTCTGTGATTCACCGATAGCAAAGAAAAAGGTACAAGACATGCTGTTGACTAAAAAAGAATTCCACCTGCATTAGACCAGGAACAATGCAAGTTTTTTTTTGCCAAACAAGCATTAGAAAGAAAAAAAATCTTCACTTTTTCAGTTCTTGTCGTGGACGGATAATAACCTATCATTGTTGATGTGAGCATGCGAGGTGATGTGTCTGTGACGGGGGAGAGAAGCGAGATCCGCAAGGAACAAGTTCTCGGTTGAGTGTAGGGCGTGCGTGGGAGGCTCTAAGGTTTTTGGGTTATTGATGTTGGGGATCAAGATTTGTGTAGGTTAACGTTAATTGTTTATTTTTTCATCATCATTGTTGTGTTTTTTTACTTTGATAACGGTTTGTGTCGATCTCAGCGGGAGGACGTTGAACTTCGGGACTTTCAACATTCCAGTCCCGAGTTTATCAACGGTCAACTTATACTACAGCTGCTAAGTACACACACATAACCACAGGCAAAGCATCAAACACACAGACATCACATGACTGAAAAGACAAATTGATCAAGAACATGACATGTATCAGATACTATCAAGTATATACATTTGAGAAGGTTAAAAATGTTAAATCAAGTTCCCAAACCACAAGTTCTATCCGTCCTTCTTGAGATACAGAGCACCACAAGTATATCCAAAATGTCAACACAAAGTCTATTCAACACATGAATATAAGCGATACTCAAATCTAAAAAGGGGAGGATATCTTGTTTATCCAAATGGCACCGTAAACACCAGGTATTGTAGGATCTTTTCCAGCGAGACCACCCAGGAATTCTATTTTGCAAGATAAAACAGAGCAAACAAGAAGCAAGAAACGAAAGCAGTATACATAATCCCAAGCACGGGCCACCACTCTACAGCGATGGAGGCGAGGGAGAATGATATACCCTTTTTACTTCGAGTAGGCGACAGTGACCTCAAGGCGGACCTTGCCGGCGGGGATGTTGAGGCCAATGCCGTCAAGATCCTCCATGCCACCGAGGTAGGCGTTCTCACCGGTACCGCCGGGGTAGATGGTAGAGCAGGTACCGTGGCCGCAGACCTTGAGGCCGGGAATGTCGAGACCCTGGGCAGCGGAGACGAGGCAAGAGGCATCGGCACCGGACCAGTCATCGTTGGACTCGTTGCCAACGTCAAGCTCGAGCCAGGTGGAGGCGAACTGACCGATGGGGGTCAGGGGAACCTCACCCTGACCACAGGCGCAGCCACCCTGGGTGTTCTCGTCAAAGGCAACAACCTTCTCGCCGCTGGCGGGGAGAGTGAACTTGATGGCCTCGTTGCCGCTCCAGAAACCGTTGATGCCACCATCGGGGCCGATCTTGTTGAAGCAGACACACTCCTGTTCCTTGGTGTCGGCGTTGGTGAAGGTGGCAGTGTACTTGTAGTCGTCGGCGATGCTGCTGTCGACGACCATCATGTTGCAGCCGTAGTCATCCTCAGTACCAGTGTTGCCCTTGTAGGCAATCTGCTCAGCGGTGGCACGCTTGGTCTTTCTCTTCTTGCCGTTGCAGAAGTCCTTGTAGGTGGCGCTGGAGCCGGAGGCGGCGCTGGAGGCAGCAGCGGCAGAAGAAGCGGCGGTGGTAGACTCAGCGGCGGCGGTCTGGGTGGCAGCGGCAGCACCAACAGTAGCGTACTCGGTGACGGTGACGGGCTTGTTGGCGACAACAAAGTCACGAGCGACGTTGTGGTGGTGCTGGTGAGCGTGACGGCTGGGGTGGGCAGAGACGCCGAGGGCGGCAGCCAGGGCGAGGATGGAAGCGGAGACCTTCATTTTGATAATGTTCAAGTCGTGACAACTAAATTGATTTTGTCGTGAATGTTGAGGGTATTTCCAGAATACTCCAAATTGCCTTTTTGGAAAGGAAAGTGAGGTCAAGTTGGTTCTTGTAAGGGAGTGTTATATATCAACGCGTGTTGCGTTGTTTTCAAGGAGTGACTGGAAAGGCAAAAGAAGTTTGGTGGTTGGGTAGAAGGGGGAGGGAAACGGAAGGGGGGATCAGACGAGACTTATAAAAGGAGGGAGATGAGCATTAATAACAGTGAACAAGGGGAGGGAATGCCTGTGTGTCTGTGCCTGTGGTGATGGGGGTGTATGGGTTGCATGGATGCGATGGGATGGTATGGGGTGTAGGTATGGGTTCGGACACTCAACCATGTCTCTCCACCCCCCCTTCACCCAACTTTTTGTCTCTCACCATCCTGATTGAGAAGAAGAAGAAATCTCTGACCTGGACAGGACATTCATGACCTTGAGCCCTGGAAAAATGCATCCACGACAGCCTTGTTGTCAAGCTTGTGGACCGCTTAGCAGACAGCGGGAGAAGGACCCCGACCCATCTCCAACCATCAATCGGTTCGGTCAAGCAAAGGCACTGTGTGTGTAAGTCACTGACTCTTTCCTTTCCCTTTCCCATCTTCATCAGCATCCCTCCAAAATTGTCCCACTTGGGAATCTGTGCGAACCTGACTGACCGTCAACTAAAAATCCAGTCGCTGGTCAATCAGTGTAGGTCCCTCGTCCACCCGCCCATACAAGCTCTTGTCCCAACCCTCTTAGTGAGCCACTAGAAGCGCTAGCTCAACGTGCCAGGGGTTAGGGAATGCGACGATGTGGCCCATCCTTGTCAGGAACCAACTGCGCCGGATTGGTCCGTCGTTGAATTGGCTGCGACCGGTTCCATTCTCGATACTCCACCAGGAACCAGCAAGGGGTCGCCAACTTACCTGGAGCCCTGACAAGCACTCTGCTGCAGCGCCAGATCGCCGGCCGCGTCAGCAAGAAACGAAAGTCCACAGTGCTGAAAAGTAGAAGGGTACAGAGAAGCATCACTAGAACCCAAGCTTAACTGGCCAAGAGCAGCTGGGAAGTGGGTTTGTACAGTAAACATGGGCTTGTTCGGGTCCTGTTCCTGTGGTGGGTAACTTGACTATTCATGCAATGCCGACATTCTGGTTGCGCTCTTCGGTCACGATTGAGTCTTTTTTCCATGTCGATGCTCGACCAGCATGAGCGGTGGCAAAGTGAAGAGTTTTTCTTCTTCTTCTTCTCTTCTGTTCTCTGAATTCGAAAGTAGCGGAGAGCAAAACATTCTTGGCTGATGGAGGGAAAAGACCCAAAAAAAAAAAAAAAGAATGGACACGAGAGGATCCAAACCCACGCCATGTCGGGCCATGGCCATTACAGCACGCTTCAAACCTGCAGCGTGCTGTAGATGAATGCATTGACCATGATTGATGCACTGACAAGTAAATGCAGTGATGCCTTGCCGTGCGCAGAGTATCAAACCGATGCTCGTGATCATATCAAGCGTCGCAGTAATCAATCGGTCGTGGCAGTCGAATCCACCTGACACGCAATAGCTGACCTGGCAAAGATTAACAAGACAACAAGACGACCAGAAATGCCATACCGACTAAACGAAACATCTTCTCCTCTCCCACTCCCCGGGCCACCCAATTTCCCAACCTCCATTCGCTGGCGTGGCGCCCTCCTTTCGTGTCCTCCGCCTCACACACCCCCTTCAACCCCGTTCAGCGCTTGCTTTTTTTTCCCTTTCATAGTGTCCTATAGCCATTCATCCACACTCTCGAAACAATAAACAAGTTCAAAGAATAATAAATCTCCTTTCAGCTAAACGCGGGAAACAAAGATGCTCCGTGCTGAAAAGATCAAATTTCGGTTCATCGCTGAAGGTGACTTATTAGATCATGCATACATGTCCCTTGGAAGGGGAACCTAGAAAGGAGGAAATTGAGAAGAAAGGTGAACGCCTTCCCCGTCAGTTTACGACATAACCTGAGGCATGGATCGGGCGCCTTCCCCCTTCTTTGTGGGTTTCAGAATGCTAGGTTCAGGTTGAGTCAGATGAGTCAGCCATCATCAATGGCTTTCCTCACTGGCTACTGTCCCTAATTCAGCACCGAACAGTGGGTGGTCTCATATCAACTATCAGAGGGAGATCATCCCTTATCGCCTACCAGATCTGGAAAGTAAACAAACAACAAAAAAGAGCCCCGTCGACAGTAGTTCTAAACTAATGAGTTTATTAAACACATCACCAGCGTCATGGAACATATCTAGCGTATTGAAATGTTTATCAATATTACCCGTTGCAGATCATCTCTACTGTACTCACTCTAATCTAGATATTCCGTACTCCTGTCCAAGGGCTCTGATCTTATTACCCATCCCAGTACTAAAGGACCACAACCTGAAGCAAAAGCGAACAGTCAACAGCGCCACTCTTTCTTGTTGTTGATTAGTTAATTTCTATTTCCAGTACTTCAATACAGTAAACAAAGCGTGCATTGAAGAGCGACCTCCAGGATTCACTTCCCCGGCGGTTACTTGCCGTTCGGTGTGGAGTATCCAATACGGCGTTCCCTGTCCTGTGCTATTCCTGGCTTTTTTCCCCTGTCGTTGTCACGGGCTTTTTTCCTATGAAATATTGTTATTACTCTGGTATCATCAATATTATGCAGTGCTAATCGACTACATATTATCACATCATTTGCATGCTTTGAGGTCGTACGCTGCAAATAAGCTACTTTGCCGTCTCCGTCAAACAACAGCCAATGTCTCAGATAGCTCATTACCCAGACTCATCGCGTTCGTCTCCATCTACACCACGTGTCTCGAAGATATCTACACCTAGACCCCAGCCCTCGATTTAGAAGTAGCTCCTCATTGCGTCCTCATACCCACTTCCGCCCTTCAGATCTCGTCCGAATTTAGCATGCACACAAAGAACGTGCTTGATATGGCGCATACTAAGGGCCTCTCCTTTGTTGACGGCCAGATCCTGCGCTGATCCCACAATGTTCTTGATCTCGCGCCCGTTGAGATCCCGCTTGGCCAGTTCCGTCAATTCGTCATTCGTCAACGGCTCAACTGGGAGCTTGCCCATGGCTTGGATACGCCCCAGAAACATTTCAAAAATCTTCCGCTTGGCGTTGGTGTCGAGGTTGTCATATCGAAGAGCGATGTGAATCCTCGACTGAAACGCTTCATCAAAGGTCTGTCAGTGTGAGTCAGCCACCATCAGTAATGACGTTTTTTTCCTATCTTGACGCGTGACATACCTCGACGCGGTTAGTCGTCAGGAACAGAATACCTTGAAAGTATTCGAGCTGCCGGAGGAAGATGCTCACTAGAGCATTACGGTGGATGTCGTGCATGTTGCGCTTCTCGAGAAAGACATCAGCCTCGTCAAGTAGCAAGATGGCACCCCATGCATGACAGATATCGAGAATCTTTTGCAGCTCTGACTCTAGAAAGCGTGAGTCTGTCCCCAGCTCTCCAGCCGAGGCCATGTAGAGTGGACACTTGAGAAGCTCACTGATGCCCTCTGCCGTGAGCGTCTTTCCAGTTCCAGGAGGTCCATGTAAAACCGCTGTCCATCGTGTGAGCTTCGCTTCATCGGCACAGGAGGCTCAAGATATGCAACTTACTAACAAGACCCTTTCCTTTGCCCTGGATCACGTCGTCAATAGTGTTAGCCGCATGGTACTTTCGTGACTCGACCAGAGCCTTGATCAAATCCTTTGTTTCAGCCTCAAGCACCAACGAGCCCCAAGCCTCTTCATTCCACGTAATGTCAGAGATTCCGGAGACAGGGAATTCCAGCCATTGCTTTTCTGAAAAAGCGAAGCCGAGAACCACGGGCGAGGCCAAAAGGTACTCGTCGTCAGTGAGCTCGAAAGGCAGTTCATTCGGATCTTCCCCGTTTCTATTGTCTGGGAGTTCTTCCAATCCCTTTTGCTCCTCTTGGCGTTGAAGCAAATTTTCGGGAACTTTGACCTTACCAATGTTGCCGTCAAAATCTCGGTACACTTTGGTAACATACTTGACCTTCTCCCCCGACTCTGATTCTGAATTGGTGCTGCAACAGTTCCCTTCGGCCTCCGACTCTCCATCGTCCGAGAGGATGTCGTGGTCTTTGGGCTTCACCAAAGACAAACTGTAGTTTGGGTTGGCTGTCCTAAAGATTGACGGGTCGACCATGATACGACTGGGCTGTATGTTGAACTTGATGAGAGTCTTTTTGCGCTTCATAAATGCAATGCCTTTATACGCCTTGTAATGAACCCCGCTCAGGGCTGCAAACTTCCTCCCTCGCTCAATAAGAGCCTTGCGGATTTTTGCTTCATCCTGACGGTATTGCAGTGGATATGAGGATAAACTTGTGATCTTTCGAGCGCCCGCGAACTCGGAAATTTCTTCAAATATACCACCGTACCCGAAGCGCTTGCCGTCAAAGTCAAAATACTTCCCTTCGATATAATAGTACTTCCCCTTCACAATGCTTGTTTGGAGATGTGCTGTTTCCGCCCGAAAGATTCGAGGCTCGCTCGCAGTTCCGTATGTTGTTGTGTAGACGAGCGTATTGGGTTTCCAAAGGGCCCAAAGCAGGTCAAAGGTGATGAGGCCATTGGCAAGCATGGGGTAGAGGCTGTTTTTTATTGCTTTATAGTCGCCATCAACGTACCTGACCAACACTTTGAGGTGTTTGCGCTTCTCTTCCAGTCGCTTCTTGTTCTTCTTGCGCGTCCTCTTGGTGTCCCCAGCAGGCTCCGTTTGTTTGAGGGCTTTCCAATGGTCGTATAAGTCCTTGAGATACCTTGAAACAAGAATTATTATGGCGACCGCGTCCAGAAAAAAAGGGAGAGGAGCTCACAGGAACAGAAGGTTAGGATCAAGCTTGGGGACCTCTTCGACCAAGCTCACACCCTCGACATTACCCATTACGTCCTGAAGACATTCACGAAGCAATTTGCTCTTGATATCGATGACCGTGGATCGATACTTGCCCTCCCAGTCGAAAGTTCTTCTCACATGGAAAACATAGTCTTCGTACTGCTCTTCTGACTTTGAAGCAACAGTGTCTTGAAGTTTGAAATTGTGTAGGTTGGCATCCCAAACCGAGTCAACCCTTTTGAAATCGACTCGATTCCTCTTCTCTTTCTTCTCAGGTTTCAAAGACTTCTTGCCATCACTTCCGAGGTCTAGGTCGAGTCTTGGAGGTGGTGGAGGTGGTGGAGGTGGTGGAACTGGCGGCAACTGCCCTCTTCCACGTTGTCGGCCAGCAATATTTGAGTTTTGTATCGATGAGGTGCTGGGCTGAGATGGAACAGAATGGGAGATGCTAGGAATAAGAGCGGCGGCGATAGGTAATGCATATGCGCTGAATTGAGGCTGGACTATCGTACTGCTCAGTTGGCTCTGTAGTGCAGCCACTTCTTGACGCATTTGAAGCAACTGGCTCTCAAGTGAAGCTGTGTCGGTTTCCTTATCGACGACGTCACTTTTAGAAGGTTCGGCGTCAGAGTCGGAATCTGAATCGGAGCTCAGAAGGGCGGATGTCTGGTCGTCTCGCTTTGTGAATGATGTTCGCTCAGTCATCTTGGAAGTGCGCTTCTTGGACCGCTTCTTTCTCAAGACTGCATTGTCGGTAGCACTTGCAGTAGATTTGGATGATTTCTTGACCACATGTGAGACTTCGTCTTCATCGTCCAGGCTCGTGTCTGAATCAGAACTGTCGGTGATAGCAGAACTACTATCATCATCGTCCATGGTGAAATCTGCATTCCTTCCAACCTTGATATCTGATCTCTGATCTTGTTTCTTCTTCTTTTGTTTTCCACGGTGAGTGCTCTTGTGTTTGTGCAATACTGGGTTTGAGAGAACTGTTGACGAGTTCTTGCTGTCAAGAGATTGGACGCGAACCACTCCATCGGTGTTTGTGATAGAATCAGACATATTCTGGTGCTCTGCAATTGGCAAGATGCCGGCCTTATGGTCTCAAGGAAGTATTATAATTATGTGGAGAGTCCCAGAAAAAGATCTGACGCCTCGTGGTCTATGGCTTTCGTCTGTCTGGCACTGAGTAAGAATTGGGTTGCTGCGATCTGTAGACTCTGAAATCTGGATAGTGGATCGAAGGCCTTGTCTATCAGTTGCTGAGTATGTTTTGTGAGAAGAACACTAACCAAGCTCAACAAGGGGACGAATTATGAGATGTACACGTATGCAGTGACTAATGGAGATTGAGAAGGACGTGTTAAGGCGGGAATCTCGAGATGGTGAAGGGATGAGCGGGATTCAGCTAGGACTTGGTCTGGATGGGATGGACGACGTATTATAATGATTTGCAGAGGATAGAAAGCGGAGGTTATCCTTCACAAAAAATGACAGAATGCATGAAAGCTTCTGAACAAACAGCGCATGAAGGAGGTGGTGTTGGTAAGCAGTGCAGATGTTGGGTCGAATTGAAAGTGGAGGAATTGAAGACCAATGTAAGTAGAAATGGCCGATTGTCTATATCAATATCAGGCTGCCACAGAAAGAATGCCTGCCTATTGCCTGCGCGGAACAAAAAGCGCCAAGTGACAAAGATGGAAGTCGCGGTAACAGTGACAACGACGAGGACGGGAAGCGTATCAATTTGGAAGGCGATATGAGTACTAACCAAAGCATACGGGGAACAGGAAAGAATTGATAAAAGAAAAGAAAACAGGATATAGATGTAAGCAAAAAAGAAGACTCTAATTCAAGGCAGAAAGAAATCATTAAGCAGAATAACAAAGGCACTGTTGCATCTGCAGACCAGAATCATTGGCATATCGCGAAATGTAAGTGGATAAAAGATCCATGATGGTGGCTTGCACAATGTTACCGATGTAAGCTATTCTCTTGACCGGCGGCCAACAGCATCACCAACACAGTCCATAACGGACCAGGGTTGTTACATCCTAGGCCAACGAGAAGGAGATGGCGGCCAATGACATGGACGCATGCTAGGTGCAATGTCTAATCATCTGGAAAATCGTCTGTGATGATGACGAGAAGAAAGGAACTATTCTGATCGAGAGTAGGAATAGGCTGAGTTTTGGTACTCTACAGCCTCAATCGCGTTGGGTGCCTAGAGCGTCAAGAAACGCACCTTGTCATGGAGGGGAAATGTACTTTTGCTGATTGGACTAAACAACTGCAACTGTCACATCATCAGACGAGACAACAAATAGACAAGACACATCCCCTCAGTTGACGGCTTACTGCTTGGCTAAGCCACCTGCCTGTGACTTACGGAAAGAAAATTCAAAGTCCTTTTCGTACCTATGCAACGTTTTCGAACACGACATGGATATTGATAGTCATTCTCGTAACTCAGGTGTCATCCATCACCACGCACTTTGTGAAGGACCGGAGTGAAGTAACCGTTTGTCAATTCTCATCCATACCGCAAATCAGTGTTTGACACATGAGTATGCTAAACCAAAGAAACTCATCCACATCTGTCACTTAAGCAGATACAAGACGACATGAGGATAACCGTAATACAACATCCCGGTCATGTAACTATGAGTTTCTGCAGTGTCTGCTGCAGGCCATTATGCGATGAGGAGAACGACGAATGGTGTTCAAGTCATAGAGGAATCGTGCATGCCCGATAGCCCGACAACGAAAATGGCACAAGTAGCAGCATTCCACGTATGCGTGGATCGCTTGAATAAATGCACTTTGGTTTACTAATGTTGAACTGGTAAAATTAACCAAATCAACATTTCCCAAGTTTCCTGTGTTACTCACTTATCAACATCTCACATCTTTTCCTTATACTATCCCCACCAATACTTTCGTTCACTTCTTTAAATACTTCACAACCTCGAGTCGAACCCAATCACCTTGAGGCGGGATCGATCGACTTTTAATGCCGTGGAGAGTATAAGTGAATGGGCAACTTAGGGTGTACGTTGGATCTCGGCCGTTGACCTTATATCACGACCCTGTCCATACAATCACGGGACACAAAGGTAGGGAATTGGAAGAAATCTGTTCTTGTAATACAACTGAGATATCTGGAGCTGTAAGAGGTTACTTGATCAGACACAACGACGCACTCGAGGAAGATTCCAGGAGCCTCAAATTGCAAAAGCGTTTGTGCCTCATCCAGGAGTGTCGCTATGTTTCTGTTACTAAAACGCCCCTCTCATGCCAACTCGTAAAAGAAGAAAATACAACTTACCGCCATGCTACAGCATACCCGAGGGTAACCTTAGTACATGAGTTCGATATTGCTCGACAGCGACGAGTTTGAATCTTGTATCTCTGGATTGTACGCAATGCAACGGCTTCCTAGCGTGCTCAGAATCACCAGCAGAGAATGAGTGATTATATGAGAAGTATATGGACTTCGCTGCAATAATATTTGATGAGGGATCAAAGACATTGAAGGCCGTAACCAACCCCACGATATTATCAAGTTCAAAGTTGTGATATGTCGCCTTTCCCACCAATTTTGTTCATTCATGGTTTTTGAAGAAGAGTTTGGTGGGATTATATCTCTGCTCTCGGGTGCCCTTACATTGAGTTTCATGCTTACCTTGACTCTTAACCGCATTTGTCCTCAGTTTGAATGGACATTTGTGGGAGGATTAGGTTCTTTGATGGTTTTAAGTGCTGTGGAAGACAGGACTCTGATGCTGAATTGCCAGGTTTGTGCTCGAAAGTATATTCAACACAGAACAGCGGCCCATTGATCGAGTTGTTGAATATTCTGACAATACCAAGAGGCTGTCTGATTACGGAATTCTCGAATCGAGACAATCGATGGGAAAAGAGACCAGTGTCAGTCATGCTTCCCATACCTTCAAGGGAGATGCAAGAAACTTGCACTAAACTGGAGAATATGCAGGCAAACCTGGAATAAACCTAGAAACTCGGCTAGTGTTATCGTTTCAGCTGGTAAACATCAACTTTCAATCGACTGATGGCCCCTGTAGCCGCGAGAAATCAAGCATTCTGGATCCCCACAAGCGATGAAGCTTGTGCAACAATGCTTAGCTGCTACAAGCGCTGTGGGCTTTCCCAATTAGTGAACTGACGTACCTGGTAAACAATCGCTGGTGTCTCGTTCACCAAGAAACCCTACATGGCAGAAGCACAGACCATCTAATGGCTGTAAGCTCACACCAATTAGGTGCTACCGCGACGTCATTACGGGGGACCTGGTAGGAGGTATAGTAGGAGCTCTTCCCATAGGTACCGGTATTACCTTGATTCATGGCGTCGTTGTCGTTATCATTGCCATTGTGCAAGAAACTGGGGGGTAGGAGCAAGATTTACTAGCAGTAGCTTCCATACCTTCCAGTTCTCTTTGAGGGGAAGAAAACTTCTCTCCTCCACAAACATCATCCAAGTCATTGGAGATTTGGAGCGGCGTTTGGATTGACCTTGAGCTCGTGCTTGTCTTTCTTCCATTCTCAAAGATTGCGCTCGATGCTTCACGGAAACCTCCTCTTGCCCCTCATTTGATTGATCTGTAGGTAACTCAATTTGGTGTCGCAGCTTGCGCGCCTCTTCAAGGGCATACTCGGCGAAACCGTTTAACTGCAACTCACCACCAACTGAGCTGTCGCGTTTCTAACACCCACTTCGCCTAGCAAGGGACAACCATCGCTCATCCGGAAGCACAATTTCGCATTTAACAGCTGAAGACGATCCGTCATGGCCAGCTGGAGGCGTTTCAAGAACTTCTTCGGAGGCAATGGCACCAGTACTTGGTTACAAGAGGAGGAGCGAACCCGTACGTTATTCTAACCCATATGATCCAATCTCCTACCTGATCTCAAGTGTTTGTGAGAATCGTTGCTGAAGACAATGATACTAACTTTTTGCCTACAGTTCTACCTCATCATCGAAACCAAAACATTGACTCGGCAATCCCTCCAATGGAAGTCACCAAAGTCTGCCTGCGACTGCGTCATCTGATCCGCGAATGCGTTCCCTGCGAACTTGAAGAGTACCAGATCACCCGTTCTCACAGCACTGTCATTACGGACAAAGTCATCCAGGCAGCCAAGGAAGCAGGAGGTCGTCAATACGGAGGATGTGTCGTACGTATAACCTTTATCGTGGGTTTTCATCAAAGGCTGATTTCTTGTGAATCTAGGTCTTTGCTCTGCTCGTAAACAAGCATTGGTTCGACCGCGAGGCAACTGTCGAGCTATGGGATGCCGACCTCCACCAACTTCGAGCCACCGCGTGCACTGTTATTGCCAAAGCCCTGTAAGTTCAATAGTTACCATCGTGACCACTTGTTAATGCCTGCATAGAATCGAGAATGAAGAGGATATCGAATACGTCCTACACACCGTACTCCTCCGACGATACTCTTTTCTGATCAACCATATCCCTACAGCTCCGGTCAATGTGATTGAAAAGGCCGTCGACTTGCACGCCGTCCGAGTGATTGGAACCTCGGGCTACCAAAAATGCATACAATATCTTTGGCGTGGATGGCTCGTCCAGGATGAAGACGACCCAGCCGTTTTTGTGGATTACAAGGACAAAGACAACCCGAGTTTCATGGTGCACATGGATCCTGACCGCATGCGGGCTCCTCGCTACCAGAACGCTGCCCAGCTGCTCTTCTCGATCATCTACCTCGCTCTATACACGGCTGCCATCAACTCAGTCAACCCTACAGGAGTACTCGATGGTGCTGAGGTGGCACTTTATCTATTCACATTTGGTTATGTCGCAGACGAGTTTGTCAAATTCTACAAGGCTGGCTATCACATTCTCGGTTTCTGGAATGCCCTCAACGGAACTCTGTACACATTCCTCGCTGTGTCTTTGGTCCTCCGTATCATGGGCTTGAGTTATAGCAGGGACAACGATCAGCACGCGCATTACAATAGACTCAGCTACAACTTCCTGGCTTTCGTTGCCCCCTTATTCTGGGGCCGCCTACTCCTTTACTTTGACAGCTTCCGTTTCTTCGGTGCTATGCTGGTTGTGCTCAAAGTGATGATGAGGGAATCCATCATCTTTTTTGCCCTGCTCGGCATCATCATTGTGGGCTTTCTTCAAGCGTTCATTGGTCTTGATCTTGCTGATGATCTTGTTCCTGGTGATGCCTGGTTCATCATTGAGGCAATGCTCAAGGCCATCATGCAAAGTCCTGAGTTCGATGGGTTCGACGATTTTGGGTCGCCATTCGGACTGATTCTATACTACTGTTTTACTTTTGTTGTCATGGTACGCCCTCATCCTTTATCCTTAACTGTGACCGGGACCTTGAACTAACCACGCGCAGATCGTTCTTCTGAACATTCTCATTGCCCTGTATAACTCCGCATACGAGGACATCTATGACAATGCTGACGACGAGTACTTGGCCCTCTTTGCGCAGAAGACAATGCAATTTGTTCGAGCCCCTGATGAGAACGTCTACATTGCCCCTTTCAACCTGGTTGAGATCTTCATTTCTGGTTTGTTCGAGTGGTGGATGCCCAAGCACACCTACGAATTTCTCAACGACTGCGTCATGGGCGTCTTGTACTCTCCACTGCTTTTCGTCGCTGCCTGGTTGGAGATTCGTACAGCTGGGCACATCCGATTGAACAGGTCCCGAGGCGAGGAGGATGACGACCAGGTCCACGAATGGGAACAGTTTGATAATGAAATTGATCTCGAGGCCGAAGGTTGGACTAAGACCTGTGACAGTGTCAAGCCCAACGTCGAAGAAGAGCCAGCCGTCGTCGAGGTCCGCAAGCTTAGGTCAGAGATTGAAGAACTCAAAACGATGATCGCCAACATCAGCAACGCAATTAACGCCAAGCCCGCATCTTCTGAACCAGAAGTGAAGGCTGTTGAGGCCTCAGAAACAACCGAAGATCCAGACGCAACTGAGACCGCGGATACCAATAATGACGATGCCGAAACCTCAGAATCTCCTGAGACGCCGGATGCTTCCGCTAGTCTGACTCTCGGGGAGAGCTCCGAAGCTGCTGGCGATAAGCCTGGAAAGAAGAACAAGAAGAAGAATAAGAAGAACAAATGAGGGACTTTCAGAATGTATAATTAGGGACTCTCCTAGTTTGAGGTTTGGTATGATCGATCGTGTTGATTTGGCTACATTTACGGCTTCTTTGGTGGTGTTTGACTTTTGCTTTGATAATGGAGGGTTTTGATGAGATTCGATACATGAAGTTAGTGTTAAATGAATAGGGTGTCATCGAATGAAACCGCCTGCTCCTTATTACCCTATATATTCGCATCTCTGTTGCCTCAGCACGGGGCTACATCTTATATCTTGAACGAGTTGATGAATTTCGTGATCAGTGTTTCATCCAAGAACATCAGCAGACATTCTTGTACGCGTCCTTCAGGGGGAAGATATCTAGCCTCTATTACGATATCTAGTTTCCCTTCCAACACATCACATGCAGACGAAATATTGAAGCAATGCTAGAATAGCCACCAGAGCGAAGTCACGACTTCTCTTAATCTACACCAAACATAGTAGCCCTCTTCAACATTCGAGATCAATAGCTCTCTATTCATGGGTCAGAACGCGAGTGTTAGTTTTGAGACTTTCCGTTCGATGCATAATCGCTGAAAGGCAGGGGTGACTTCTACGTCCAGAGTTGCAAGTCTAGGAGATAGAGTGCTCACTAGATTCATGCTCGAAGGTCCTGACTGAAATAATTTTCACTCATACCAGGACGGATATTTTCGATAAGCATCAGGGCGTAGGGAAGCAGGAAATAGAGGGCTGATGTATGTTGAATAAATAAATTATACGGTGTCATATTGACAGGGCCTAACTTCCTGTACCCATATTCGTTTTAACAAGGCATTAGAAGTGCGGTCATTCCCAACCTCCTTTGTGTGTTTAAGCTATGAAGGTTTATTTCTCCTCCGCTGGTGGGAAGTATTCACTACGAAGTAGATATTAGCGGTTGTTCGTTCCCAAAAAAAAAAAACATGATTGAAAAATCATGGAATGACTGCACTCACGGAAGCGCCTTGGTATAGGAGCGTACATCCTTCTCCTCAAACGTGACAAAGACAACTCGTAGGATCTTATCGCCATCAGGTCCCTCCATGAACTCCCTCACAGTACGACAGGCAACGACAGCAGCCTCATCAGCGGGATATCCGTAGATACCAGTACTGATGGCACTGAACGCAATGGTCCTCAGGCCTGACTCAACTGCTACGGACAGAGACTCGCTGTAGCAGCTGGCCAGGTTCCTCTCCGGGTCAGGATCCTGTCCGTACCTGGGGCCGACCGTATGAATGACATGGCTGGCCGGGAGGTTGTAGCCCTTTGTGATTTTGGCCTCACCTAGCCCACAACCGTGGAGACCACGACATTCCTTCAACAGCTGAGGCCCAGCAGCCCTGTGAATAGCACCGTCAACACCTCCTCCGCCGAGAAGACTACTATTCGCAGCGTTGACAATCGCATCAAGTCGAAGTTTAGTGATGTCCCCACGGACGTAGCCGACGCGCGAGTTGATGGACTGGTTAGGTGGGAACTTTGGCGTTCTCTTAGAAGCGGCAACTGCACGAGCAAGGCCAGATTCTGGGTTGTTGTAGAGTTCTGAGAGAACGGGAATGTCGCCGATAGATTTGACAGCCATCTTGAGAGGACTGGTACGGAACATGAAGTGTAGAGATTGAGTGATGTCGTGGATGGTTCTGAGAATAACTTATATGAGAGGGACCTTGCTTCAGATTCGCCCTTTGATACGCTTTGTGGCTTTGCTCGGAATGGTTGTTATCTCTTTGTTGTCTTTTGTCGTCACACAGGCTTTTCGAACAAACGAATCTTTCGAGTTGGAGGGTGATGATCAAGTGAACAAAGAGGTCTTTGATCAAACAAACGATGACGTCTTTTGTTGTGTCAATTGAGTTGAGGTGATGCAACACACAATATTAGGTTAGTAGGGAGAAGTTGGGTGAAGGACAAAGAACAAGGAAAAAGAAAAGAGTTGAAGGGATTGAGATGGTCGAGAGGAGAGGTTTTCGTCTGTGATGCTGTGATGAAATTATGCGCAAACATACGCAGCAACTGATGAGTGAGAGTTACGCTTGCCCGGTTTACAGTGACACAGCTGCAACATAAACGGCCCCGCCAATTGCCACCTGTGGGAATCTCGGTGAACAGGGTCTCAACTCCACTATTCTGGTGATGCTAGGTGAGTTCTTCACCTTGTTCACCGAGGACACCACAGCGCCGTAAGGAAGGTACTCTAAACAACATTGATTGAACAGAAGACGAGACTGACGAGTGACTAGCTACTATTAACTATCAAAGACATCAATCTATAGCGAGCGTATACCTAACTAAGCAATTACCTACAATAACCACTTTACCAATCCCGAGGCCCAATCACTGAAGACAGAACAGAACAATCCAACTCCCGACAAGCAAAAGAGTAATAAAAATGAAACAAGACCAGCCCTAAGTCCGATGCTCAGAGTTTACCCATCTCTGAAACGACTTCTCTCGACCATCCAACTCTTGCAAATACTCTCCCCTCACCGTCTTCTGCTTCTGCTGTAACCACTTCTCCCTCTTGCTCCCATTCCTCCCCTTGTTTGCCTTTCTCACCATAGTAGACCTTGCATACGAAAAGTTTCGCTTTCTGGCGTAGCCATGCTTGCGGTCCTGTTTCTCATCAGACTCAAGGCTCGTATCCTCACTGTTCTCAGAGGTGGCCGAAGAAGCTGCATCACTGAATCCAACGTCGGAGCTCGCCACAGAACTACTGCTGGATTCATCGGCGGAAGGCACAGCGGCTGAGCGAATCGTACCGCTAGGTGAGACAGAGCCCAGTTTGCGACGCTTGTTTGACTCAGGTGTACCTGCGCTCCTGGGTGTGTTGGGCTGTGTTGGGGCCATTGCCGACGACCTTCGACGCTTCTTCTCTTTCCATTCATCCACATGACCCAACGGACCCATACCAAGAGTATTCGTATCGTCAAGGACCGAAGGGCTGTCCCGAGGTGGATCGTTGACAAACTGAGTGACGTCCGCATTGGGAATCACGTACTGGGCCGAGTTCACCAGGTCATCAGTGATGGTTTCCCGTACGGCGTAAGGATCCGGCAGTATACCTGACACGGAGCGGCGATTACCGGCATTGTTACCCGGTCGGTTTGCCCCATTGGCCAACTGAACTGGGCCTGCTGATGCCCATGGCGATTTCTGTCCTTGTCCAGCCGGCTGAGGGACGCTGAAGGGGACTACATGATTATCGAGTGTCAACCGTTGGATTTTGGGTGGTATTGCCAATGGGTTCACACCCTGGGCCTCTGCCACCTGCTGTAGCCCGCCGCCGCCGTTCTCTTCTGCTCTTCTTACAACTCCCTGGAAAGCGGCTCGTTGCCTTCTCCGCGGGCCATCTTGCGGCGCGCCTGGATTCGCCGGCCCATCGAATATGCTGGGTGGCAGGGGGCAAGCTTGAACCGCCTTGGAGAAGCCATCGGAGATATCTTTCATAAGTTCAGCCAGGTCATCGTCGGCCTGAGTGGTATCTTTATACACAATCTTATCCGGTCCCTGGTTGAGCATGGCTTCGAACCTTGTCTTGAACAACCTGAGACTGTCAAGATCCCTTCCAGTACACTTCATCATCTCTCTCTTTGCCAGGAAAAACCACTTGTCGTGCGACCCACGTCCTGACTTGCGCAACAGCGGTATCGACACGAGCATATCGCGCCAATTGGCGTGCACCCCGGCGGGGTCAAGCTCAGACAGTGTCCGGATATTCTGGAGCCGCTGGTTCACTTGAATCAACCTTGGCTCCCATTTAGTCCTCCAGAGGTGTAATCTCTGCAAGTACGGTCTCAAGCTGTTGACCAGAGAACTAGTCGTCACAAGTCCGAAGTCGACTGTCTTCATCCAAAACTCCTTGATGCTTAAATGTGACTGATTGAATGTGTTCCAGTGGTGCCGAGGGAGCGCATAGAATCTTGCGAGCAAGTCCTCTAGGGCTGTGCACTCGTGCTCCAGATGCCACAGATAATCTATCATCCTGGCTGATATTCTGTTATCGTATCTTTCCAAGGAACTTTGCAAGACCCCGTCACCGAAGCTCTGGACATCGTCAGCCAACGACATCGAGAAATCGTCGGGCCAGCTCATATCTGGCTGCGTGATATGCATAATCCACTGATCATAGCAAGCCTGTATGTCTGCAGCCTTTTCGGCATCAGTCGAATTCGTATGGTGGGTTATGTATGCAGCGTATTCGAAATAGACCATGCAAAGTTTCCTGTTGGCCAGCATGAGTGCTTCGGCTTTGTGGAGCCAGGACTTCTTAGCTTTTTGCATGTGGTTTACCAACGGAGTGAGGCCGCATGCATCGTGCATTAGACACTCAAAATATTTTGGCAATATCTCCTTCTCTTTATCAAGGAGGTCTACCACGAAAGACTTGATGAACATACGATCCATTTCGTCGCCAAACTCGCATTGTTCAAACGATATAGATTGGAAATCCATCTTGTCCGCGTCAGCAAGAGCCCGGTACGGCTTGGCTGGCGTTTCCCTCAACGCAGCGGTGCCGAACTTTTCTATAGCGACATCCCAGAAGCTGTTGGTAAAGTGCCTAGCCACATCTCCAATCCGGAGGAATCTTTTGAACTGGTCCCAATGTGGTTCAGGCTCAGTCAATCTTTGAGACACGGTTGACCGACCATCGGGCCACCTGGCAACGACACTGAGGCCAGGAAACTTGTAGAGAAATAGAGGACCTTTCACGTATCCTTGTTGGGAAGCCGACAACCAATAGTAAGAACCTCCCATGATCTGTACGGGTCTAGTGGTCAATGAAAGGGGCTGCTTGTAGATCTACCAGCGACTTGACTTACGTGAGTTTCAAAGGCATGACCAATTTCTGATTCAGGATCGTTTTCGAAGAACGGCTCACAATAAGAGTAACCGGCTGGGGCAATCTCTAACACCAATTCGCGACAGATGTCAAGAATTCTGAGGTCGGTGATTCCATACTGTATTGGGTTATTCAGCCACTTCCAAGAGGCCATGTTCCAGGCATGCTAAGTTGCACGTTAGCCTCATGAACCATATCACTCGAGGACTGCGACTGGCCGAGAAGAGACCAAGTTAGTCTAGGGAATCTACCAGTAGCTCATGGGCTATAGTGCAGCCCAGGATGATGCTTGTCACCATCTTCTCGCTGCGGCTGGGCTCATCACTCATGAGGAACCACACAGGATTCGCATCGATTGCAATTTCGATGGGCTTGCCCTCTATCCACATATCGCGGCCTGTGGTACAGCCCAGCGGTGGTCTATGTGAGAACTGATGGTCCCATGCCGAGTAGTTGCAGTCACTGAGCCTAAGTCTAAGCCAACGGTCGAGAACAGACTTCGAAACCGCTATCGGGTCAAAATTCGGGATTCTTCTCATTTCTCTCCCCCAAAGGGAAGCCAGGGGATCGAGAGCGTCAAAAATTCGTTTAGCCTTCCATATTGGTTCCAGTAAGGCTTCCCCGGGTGGCCGAGAATCAAGCCTTAATTCTATGGCAGTTCGATTCGTCGGATCCTTCATAGCTTCGAAGAAACTATCCTTTGCATTAACCAGCCGGGTTGCTAATTGTAGAGCGGGTTGCATTGCCTCCCACACACGGTCGTTCAGCTCCAAACACCGTCAGCACATGCACATGCACGTCTAAAGCGGATATCTGGAAACTCACCTTGGGATCAAGCTCTCCCCGTTCGCCGTTGATGTTGTAGAGACAATGCGGATTTTCAGCCGTGCCCCAGTTATTCGTATCGGCCCATCTGTCTCGAACGAGCATACTAAAACACAATGTTAGTATATGAGACGGATGGAGGACATGGCTGACATACGGATCCAGAGGACCAGCGAGTTCACTCGGAGCTATATCACCCATTGTGAAGTGGTCTTCAGCTTGGAGCTGTACAGAATAAGAGTTAGTTGGAGGCTAAATCTATGGATACTATGATTGGGAATACCTCGTTCATGGTCATATTGCCAAACAGGATTGCTTGCCAGTTCTCATCGACGAGCAGTGATTCGTATAATCGCATGAATTGCTGGTCTGATGCACTTAATGCCTTCACGTTCGATCTTGCTTCCGCCATGAAGTCCTGGGGATGTTTTCCGGCCCCACCGGCCGCGTTGTCGAGTCGATCGTAGACATCTTGGCCTGTCCGTATGTCGCCGGTCCTGGCGACCTGACGACTCGTTGACCTAGTAGGAGATGTTCTTGAGCGGCCATCGGTTCGTCCGGGAAATATGCCAAAACGTTTAGCATAAGGAGTAGGGTTATTGTATTGGTCCCGACCGAGCAGAGCTGGCCTGATCAAATCAAAGAAACCATCACTGGTGCACCAGTCGGTTTTTCTGCGTCGTGGACCTTCATCCTGCCAGTCTGGATCAGTCCACGGTGGGATGTATCGGACGTATTGTCTTCTTCCTCCCCAGGGAACTTGAGCTGGAATTTTTGCAGCATATGATGGCCCAGCGCTGACGTCCGTTTGAACAGTTCCTACCGGAGGTTGCGGTTGGTTGCCTGAAGACATGATCTCTGAGATGCCGGGAGAAGAACGAGAGATTCATGTCAGCCAGCTCTGGTCTCTACGGCGCCGGAGATCATCAGGTATTTGTTTCCATAGGAATAGGCAGTCAGCCGAATTCACCCCTCGGGTACATATGAACAAAGAAAAGCATGAAAGAAACAAGGTCAAAGGATTTAAAATGGCGACCCTCCCACCCC
>JABFFC010000266.1:0-49477 GCA_013623535.1 Fusarium penzigii | reverse complement strand
GTTGAGGAGGGAGCGGTGGAGGGTGTTGAGGGCTTCGAGTTCGGCGGTGAGGGCGCGGGATGGTTGTGTTGCTGAGATGGCTTTGGACTGGGGATCCATCCGGAGGGGGAGGAGGTCGAAATGTGTAAGGTCCGACATTGTGACGGTGATTTTGTGGAGTTAAGCCCTTTTGTCTCACTGATAATTCTGTATGTATATGATGTTTCTTCTCCGAAGTCGAAAAGCCACGGTATTCGGTTGTGAAGGGTTATAGGAGGAGTTTGTAGTTCAGGTGGCTATTGGGTTTGGTGGTTCTTTGATATGCGCAGTCATAGAGTTTAGGACACCTCACATGAAATCTACCTGTTATCTTATCTTATCGGCACATGACCACCCTGACGGTCAACCTTACCCTGGAAGGTCATAACACAGTATTGATATTGAATATGGGACAGTTGAATGAGACGGCTGTATGACTTATTCAATGATAGTTCTGAGTTGTTTTGTTAATTTATAGATTCTTGTCTTACTGCTGCTAGAATGGCTATATGAAGTGGTGCAAGCAAGTAGTCAATGGAGTTTCTACTTTAAAACTGGCCTTTCGTGAACGAAAGCTGGATTGTCACTCAACGAAACCTTAGAACCAACATGCTACCTTGGTGCCGCACTGGACAATTCAGTTTCTGAGTAACCTTGACAGCATGACAGCTCATAAGGTAGACAATGTATAATGAGCATATCACAAAGAAATACAACTGCACTCCGGTATCCCACAACTCATCTTAGCATCATAATTACCAGTAAGTATCGAACATCAAATCAAGTCAGTGACGTCAATCTAGAGCACAAAGTAGCCATCACCAACCGACGCACATGTCAAACCACATTGCAGAGTACTACCATTGATCAAACAAAATACCATTCCTTTTTCTACTCCTAATCCGCAAAATGCGAGACCCTGTCCCATCTCGGGAGCGTAACAGAATCGCCTCCTTCACTTCACCCTTTTTTTTATATATTCATACTTGTCCACTGTAGTGTTTAAACTGGCGTCCTTAGGGAACGAAACGAAAGTTTCCAGAATGTCAAGTCTTCCCTTTTTATCCCTCTTCAAAAATGTCCTATAGAATTAACCCATCGTCATTGGAAAAAACATCAAAGCCACAAAGTCAGAAAGAGAACTGTCGCGTTGGGGATTGCAAACAAGAACAACAAAAAAAGCACATCATCGCTCATCCATCATGCATCTCATCATGTTAGAATTGTTGGTTTCTGTGCTTTATTTCTTTTTTGGGCATTGGGGGTTTCCGACGACGGGATTCATTTAGAACATTTTTAAAAGGGAGGGAAAGAGAAATCAAGCCATTCCAGTCCTCGAAGCCGCCCTTTGCCATCACTCAGCAAATCAAGTAAAATCCCTTTGTGAACCGCCGCGCCAATCTAATGAAATGCACGAGAAATAGACAATACGAAGTTACCTAGACTTCTTTTTCGGGGGAAAGAAAAAAAGTCAAGGATTTGGCCAGCTTAGTAGCCAAAAGCCGCAAGGGCCTTCGTAGTCTCCTCCTTGGTGCCGGCGTTCTTCTTGGCGTCGGACAGTTGTCGTGCAGCAACCTTCTTGCGCTCGTAGTAGGCGGCGCCCTTGGCCTTTCTTCGCTCCTCCAGACTGTTGATGATGAGTCAGTAAATTTGTCCTGTGTCCGAGAGATCATTTGTGAAGAATTCCAACATACCGAGCAACGACATCCTGGTACTTCCAGCCAACCTCGTGGCTCAGACGGCCGACAGTGCAGTACTTGCGGCCGGGCTGGAGTCGGAGGACGCGGAGGGCCTGGGGAACGACCATCTTCTTCTGCTTGTCATAGGGAGGGGGAACACCCTCGAAGACCTTGAGGCGCTCGAGAGCAGCGGCACCGCGGGCGGTCTTGTGGGGGATCATGCCGCGGACGGTCTTGTAGAAGATTCGCGAGGGGGCACGGAAGTGGAAAGGACCTAGAGTTTGGTCAATATCGTCTGGATCTCGACCATCAGAGCAGCGGGTTCGTTCTCACCTCCACGGGTGGGGTTGTATCGGGTGATCTTGCGAAGGTAGGCGTGGTACTTGACTGTTCGAAATCATCAGCTTCCGTCTTCTATATCGTGGCAAACAACTGTGTGTTGTTCTCCGGCCATGGATCGGTGTGTATCGTGGGGATGGGTGGACATACGCTTCGAGCGGAAGAACTCGCCGGAGATGTTGAGAGCCTCGCAACGGACAACAACGATCTTCTGGCCGTTGAGGAGCTGCTTAGCAACAATGGACGCAAGGCGACCAAGGAGATGGCCCTTGCCATCGATGACGACCTGTGAAGCACACAACTATTAGCCAAAATTCCCAATCTCGAAATTACCCAGAGACGGATGGCAGATCATGGCGGGCAAGAACCAGGCGCTCGATACATCCCATCAACGCTCCCGAGAAATTGTAGCCATTGATCCAGCGCCCAAATCCCGCCCGTCTCACAATCCGCCTCGCCTCATGATGCTGTAGATGCTGTCTTGGACAAAGAGGTAGTACTCACAACCTGCTCGAAGGATGACATCGTTACCGTCTTTTCTGGGTGTGAAAGAAAAGAAAGAAGGCAGCTCAGACGACGGTAAGAAACAGACAAATCCTCTAACCGTTCGGTGAGAATCTGTTTTCCTGTGCTGCTGGGGTTAGTCGTCCCTGGGCGTGGTGTTGGGTGGAAGTGGTCGCGATAGTGGTTGTCGGGCGAAAAATCCAAGGGCCGCTTGAGGGCTCGTTGTGCCTGTGGGACAAAGAACGCTAGCCTAATATGGAAAGGGCTGGAATCGGGTCAAGCGAAGAGGGCTGGTTTGTTGAAGGTGCTTAGGGTTAGGAAACCTAGAGCATTCGGTGCAAATGATTTGCCGGCCGCCGCCCACTTTCTGGCTCTTCGAAAAAAACCACACCAGACTGAAAGTGGAGCATGCTGACTTAACTTCTCGTCTGGGGATGGGATGGGAAATTCTCATGACACTGATTCACGTGATTATCAGACATTTCAGTGGCTTTCGCCTTTCAACGAGATGGAGTCTCATTTATGGTTATTCCCGAACTACTGGTCAGGCTCATGTTAGCTGGAACTGTTGAATTGTTCTTTAAGATGAAATGGTTTACAGAATCAAGACTCGATTTCTATGGTTATTTGATCAAGTCATAAACTCGTTGTCCTTGGACAGTTACACTTTCATGTCTCAATCGTTCTGTCGAGGCCATACATGAGCCTCAGATCTATTATACAACTTGTTCTATAAATGCAGCCTTGTTTGAGTGTATTTCCGAATCGCATGTGCAATAACATCAAGCGATACCAAGTTGTACTCCAGATAAGCCCAGCTCTTTTCCCCTGTATAGAAAAAAAAAAAAAAAGAAACATGATCGAGACTCCTTACACACAAACGCCAGGCTAAGAATCTCGTGCTATATCCAACTGCTTCAGGGTGTTCTGAACTAGCTGAACCAACTCCTTTCTCTTAAGTCTAATCTCGGGGTTTCCTTCACTGTCAACACCGTCGAGCTTCAACACAATCTGCTGCATGATGCTTTCTGAGATTTTTCGGTGTTCGTCCTCGCGCTTCTTGGGGTCGGCGGGTGGTGCCTCGATGTAATCCTTGCACAATGGTAACCACTTGATGTGAAACTCGACGGAAAGATCATCGAGCTGTTTCATAGGACCGCTGGTGGCTCCAGATGATATGGGTGGTGCAGGGGGCGATCTAGGGGGAGGAGATCTAGGACCGTCGAACGTTGAGGCACTATCCCTGGGGCTACCGGCAGAGAAGGATTCGCCATCGCTAACACCGCCCTTCTTCTTATCCTTCTTCTTCTTCTTGTTGCGTCGGCGTGACTTCTTATCATCTCGAGGATCGTCGACAATAACCATCTCTTCTTCTGATGGGCTGTTGATGTCGTCACCTTCTGGCAGGACTGCCATCAACTCGCTGTTGTTCTTGACACCGTAGTCTCGGACAGGTGCCAAGGGGTCTTTGAGCTGGCGACCCTTGTAGAGGAGCTTGATTCGACGAGTAGGTCGCTCGGGTAGCTCCATCATCAATCCAACCCGATCCTTGACGTCCACCACACGCAGCTTGCCATCTCCAATTGCATATGCAGGGAAATGCGCAGGATATGTGACGCCGCGATGCTTGATAAGGAGAACATCATCTTCGGGGATTGGCGGGGCAGTCGAGTGTGATCTGGGGTAATATCGGGGATCTGTAACATCGTCCAGATCTTGTGAGGTGATGTAGCTGAAATCATCATCTGTTACGGCGGGCACACCACCAGGTATAGAACTGTAGGGTGAAACTTGGTCACGGCCAAGAGACCAGCCGTATCTCGACATTGTCAGAGGGACGGCAACCAGGACGGCAAGGCTGCTGTAGACTATGGTAGGGGGGACACCTAGTGTGTCGGATATGTATTCGCTCGAATCCTGAAGAACGGATGAGAGGTTGGTCAGCGCCCCGTTGAGGTAGGCCGTGACGTTTTGTAAGGCACCGGGAGACGCCACGATTTCCTGGGAGGAATCCACCTTGGTTGATGAGTCTAGAGTGGTCCAGTAGAGGACACCCTAGAGACAATTATAGATAAAGATGCAACAAGTGACCAAGACTATGGTCGACGGTAAGGCGAGCGCAAGGCGGTCGGGCGATGGAGGGAAACGAGTCGAGAGGTGGCAGTTCCTTGATCGACCCGTGGGCTGCCGTGGGCTGATGTGGAGCAGTGTGGGCAGCGTCGACGTACGTACGACAACCAGAGAGTGGTGGCGGCAGCGGATGGCGATCTACGACCCTTGGACTCCAGGGTCTTTATAGAAACAAGTTATTTGGGTTTGGCGACTGACCAAGGTTCCCAAAATACTAGTCAGCTCAGTCAGGTGAGACTGGAGAAGCCAAGAGGAAAGCCGACTGGTTTACTACAACAGACTGGTCTGTCAAGTTGACAGCACAACGAAACCCGGGCAGTGAATGCGAGGGGCTCAGATATCGGTGGAAGGAAAGACAAGCTGCATAATACAGTGCTGGACTGAAGTCTGTAGGTGGAAGTACCTCCGTAGTAGTAGCGGGAATCGTATGCGCGTGGATGGAGCGAATTGATGATGATGCTGCAGGTTGGGAAGCCGGACAACCTTTAGGGGAATGATGGGGGAGAGATGCAGATTTGTGAAAAGACGATTGGTTGAAAAATGGGTGTTTGGTCAGAGTTGACCTGGAAAGTTCCTTGAGAGGTCACGATGAAGATCGGAAGCAATTGGTGCCGTATGAAAAAAAAACAAGGCTGCGATGGCGAGAAAGAATGAATGAAACTTAGAAAGAAACTTGGTGGAAAGGGAGGGAGAAGAAAGGAGAATATTACTAGATCGATGGGTTAAAAGGGGTCAAGTACCGATGGATGATGGATGGATGTCGTGGACAGATTTCTGATTTTTATTTATTTATTTAACCAACTAAGATTATCTGCGAAAAATTACCTACCCCGGGCAGTCTAAGCCTGTAGGAAGATTTCGCATGCAGTCCAGCACAGCTCACTCTTTTTCTTTCCAGGTTCATGGCCTGACAATTAACAATAGAAACTCTGGGGGGAGCATGCCAGGTGTTTCTAATCGATTGAAAAGTGGATGACCATACTTCCCCGATACTCATGTAGATAGTTACATGTTACTCTACAATCAATGTTGATGAGACCCCTCTTTGAAGCAGATGTCTATCCCTCTCTCTTTTTTCACTTTCCAAGGGACGGCATACCACGCACGCACGCACGACATGACACGAGTTCTCAGGGTATCAGACGGGTGCGCTAGACCTTCTAAAGCCTTCCCTATCTCACAAACCCAAACATCACCATCCATTCTTTGTGTTACAGGGCGGCCTAGCGTGGGGTAACACCAGTATTATCCATTAGTCAGATTTCCGAGTGATCTGTAATTAACGGAGTAAAAAGCCGAGAGGCCGTTCTCGGTCGACAAGAGAGGAGCGAGAGAGGGAAAAAATTGATTGCATCATTGCTGTTTCTTACCCAATCCCCGCCACATCAAACCGCCAGTGATTCCATAATCGCACCCTCTATTCGGCATACAAAAAATCGACACTATCATTCTTGCGCAATCGCTCTCTACCTCTCTACCTCTTTAAATAACCTTGCCTAGCCCACACTGATTTTATCCTACTTCCCCTCTCCAGAAACCCCATGAACTTTTTCCGCTCATTCTTCTCACGCGCTACCAGTCCAGGCACAATGGCAGAAGCTTCCCAGAGAGTCCAGGAGATTATCAACAACGACCCCGTCGGTATGATTCCCCCTTAATCTTGAATCTAGAATATTTGATCTTGGTATCAGGAACTTACGTTGCCTGTGGGTCCGCATGACTTGTTCGAGAAAGTTACTGACATTTGGTTTCTTTTACGTAGTTGTTTTCTCCAAGTCGTATTGCCCTTACTGCAAGGCCACCAAGAAGGCCCTGAAGGATCTGGGCGCTACTTTCAAGGCTTATGAGCTTGATGAGCTATGTAAGTTCAAGCATTGAGCTGCTCTTCAAGTTTTGTATCAAACAGTCTCACTAACAATCTTTCTCCAGCCAACGGTGGTGCTCTTCAGGATGCTATCGAGGAGTTGACTGGTCAGCGCACTGTTCCCAACACTTTCATCCAGCAAAAGTCGATTGGTGGTAACTCGGACCTCCAATCTCTCTTGTCTTCTGGCAAGCTTCAGAACCTTCTCAAGGAGGCGGGCGCATTGGAAGCGTAAGAGCTTGGCACATATACCTACATAGTCAGGCGAGAGGGCTCATGGCGTTTAGATCGAAACTATAGACGAGTGCTGTCTAGAGCTACACATGTATCTATACACAGCTCCTCCATGCAGTACTTTTGACATGTCTGTATGAGTAACAAAAAGAAATAAACAAAATTCAAGCTTGTCAAATTCGTGACTCAGCCTTGTTACTACATGATATGTTGGTACAAATAGGCCTTGCTCTATAGTACATACTCCGGTCTTGCTGCCTGACCTGCCAGATTGACATGTCTGTTTTTTCAGTTCTATATGACCTGTGTCGCGACCGTTCCTACTGGTCGCTCAACAAACTCCATGACGCCTTCAATGATGTTCTTCCTGGCCTCTTCTGAGGCAACCTTGCTGCCGGCTAGGTAGTTGAGCCAAAGCAGTCTTGACAGCCGCTCGTCCCGCACAGTTCCCATCAACTCCTTGGGCGCATTGCGGCGATCGCTACCGTCATACGTAATAGATAGCTTTCCATCAGCATCCCGAATCAGTAGCAGCTCACCCTTCTTGGGTACCAGACCTCGGGCAAACATGTGCTTGAACTCCTTCATGGCCTGACCAAAGTCCTCGTCGTTGAAGGCCGGGTTGTGGCTGGAACGAGCCTGAATTGCCCTTACAAGTCCATCGCGCAAGTGGGGGAAGTCAGTATCTCGTACGGGGCAGATGCGGAACGCCGTGCGACAACCAGCTTCTTGAAGAATTCCATTCCATGTCTCCTCGCCCTCCTTGGGGTCCTGCAATGCCTTGCGCAGCGCATCCTTCTCTGAAGGTATCAAGGTTGTTGCCAGGGGGTTGATCTTCTTAACAAGATAGTGCTGGAGCTTCTCAATGTCCTGTGTAGCAACATAGAAGCCGACGACGTATACTTGAATGCCGATGAATGTCACTGATCTAGTACCAAGACCGACAAGGGTAAACTCTGTGTCCTGCTTGTTATCGATTGAGGCAGCGATGGGACCAGGGGCCGCCTTTGATGGAGCAATGTCTTCTACTTCTATCGTTCGGGGGAATAGTTTGATAGTGCTGTTGCCTGTAGGAACGACCTCACGGCCCTCATCATCATGAAGGATAATTTTGCGCTTCTCGCCCGCCTCGGTCTTGAAAATTTCGGTAGGAACTTCTGTATCGCACTTGATGGCTGCGTTTTCCTTCTCCTTTGCGCTTCTGAGTTCCAAAGCTTCCTTCAGCTTCCATGCTGTGTACGCAAATGATACAATGCCGGCAACAGCACCGGCAGTCAGGAAAGCGGTGCGGTTCTGTTCGTAATCGCGTCGCTTCGAGTTGAGTTGATTGACATCAAAGTCATCGGTTAGGCGACGTCGACTGTGAGATACAACGAAAGTTCTGCGCGCGGCCTGAGTGAGGCATGACGTACGATGCGTGCGAAGCACCGGCCGAAGGGTAGATGGTCGAAGCATAGTGGAACGGCGAATGATCTGATAGGAATGTCGCCCAATCTAGCAAGGTATAAAAAATGTCCCAAAATCAAAATCCTCAGCAGTCAACGAAGGCACAAGAACATCAATTCATGTGTGAATGATGTGATGTCGAGCTTCAAGATCAAGCAATAATTCAAACGCTTGACGGCGGGAAAACGTACGACCCGAAGGCCGGCATCATGCCCCACATCATTAGCCTTTTGAGAGGTACCTGGATTCCGCACTGTTGGCTCTATTCGGAGACATTTTTACATGATGGCTCTAGCCAGATGGCGGGTTACCCTATAGAGAGCCGCTCGAATATCACCAGCTTCCATGTTAATATATCTGTGAAATCGGTATCTTCTTTGTCCATCACTTATTTCAGTAAGGCAGCTGCCATGATAAATTTGATAGTAGAATACCATCCGGAAGGAGGTGCTATCGTTTGTATGAATGAGAAAATCTTCATGTTTATGATTTGAGTCATTTGCCAAACATTGAAGCCCTCATTCGAGCATTCTGATGAAGCCTTCAGAATATTGAACGGGTTGATGTCACAAAGATTAACACCTCTTCCTTCTGTCGAACCTCGGTGCTGATATTTATGTTTCAACGAATTCGCTGGCTCGTAAGGCTGACTTTCTCCATCATTTCTCCAGTTCATCATGTCACATCGAATACAAGGTTAAGTTGATATCTATCTCCACTCTACACTGTACACTGGCCGATCGCAGCCCATGCTCCAGTTCTAATATGAACCATTCATGTCCATGGTAACTGCTCAACCTCAAAGTAAACAGTGGCTTAGAAATACATTCGGATTTCTAAGACATCCCAAGACACCTGAAATCCTCCCATCAACACCGAGTGCTCTCTCACAGCCTGGAGCACATGATTAGTAAGACACTGATGATGACTGAAGTCTTGAACCACTGAAACACATCTGGTTACCCCGCGGCCAGCTAAAACAATGTGACATTAGGATGTGACGAGAAGGCATGCACGTGTGAATAAGGCATGCAGCTTGAGTGAAATAATCTGACACGGGTACACCGAGAAGGATGTTACTCTCTAACTGTCAATTAAGAGAAGGAATTGATAGGTAGTAGATTGCCTGTAATCAATATTAAATTTTCTTGAAGTCTTGGTCGGACGTTGGCACACAAATTAGATAGGCGACCGTGACCTTGACACCCGGGCAGTTAATGCAAAGAAACGAGGCTCTAGGGAGTATACTGCAAGGTCATGTCATCTTAACCCCCGCGTCGTCAAGTTTCAAACGTTTTAAACGGCTGACTACAAGGTCCGACCTCAGCATCAAATTACACTGATTGATTGTTTGACGCATAAGGTTGATAACCGTGATCGTCTCAGGTGATATAGACTCCTATGTTTGCTGTAACTAAACTCTACAGACCATCTACCCATCAAGAATACCTACCTGCCTGTCATGCATACAGCCATACATGTCATGCAGTTATCTTCCAAAACAACGAGTGTGAACTATTTTTGTCTAACACAACCCTACAATTTGAAGATGCCAACTCAAGACGCCTTCATTCGCCATTCATTTTTTTTCTTTCTTTTTTCTCCAGGTTCAGCTACTCCCATTGTGCCCCCCCTGAACGCTACGGGCGCCGACTTGAGTAGCCAGAAATAGGGCAAGTACGTACCCGCTATCACAGGCGCCTCCTACAAATCAGACCTGGAAAGGGAAGTGCCTCCATACGGCATCTACCAGGCAACCCCTCCAGCGCGGCCAGCGCCAGCGCCAGCTCAGCCAACCCAAACGCAGCAACGGGCAAGGGCCTAAAGTCGATTCCATCCACCCATCCCATTGCCAAAAGGTTGGAAAGCCCAGGCCAGGCCAGACCCGCCCAACCAAACCAAACTAACCCATCTTCAACTCCATCATTCATCACTCATCGCCAGAAACAACCCAACTAAGTCCTTGTAACAACATCACGTTCAGGAGTCACAGCAGGTCGTTTCTTTGGATTATTTGGCCACCGACCTCACCTCCCCTATCTCCCACCTCTCTCGATACCGAAACTGGCACTTTGATCTTACACAACCGTCGAGATTTCAAACCAACTGTCCCAGTTATCCTACTGCATCCCCGACCGTGAGCAGACGCACGCATTCGTCGCTCAGTAATCGTTCTTTCAACCCCGATTATCACTTAGACCCCGACCGAACCGCCCTGTCAACCTCACGAATTTTGGAGAGAAATTTTCGATTCTAAACCGCGCGCATTTTTGCCGCTTCGACCTTGGCCTTCATCATGGCTGCCTCTGCCTCACTCCCTTCTCGACCCGGCGTTTCGCCCGACGAGCCCGATGACTCTCGATCCTCCTCTTCCACCAACTCTCCAGCCCCCGCAGACAATGAAGAGTCTGACTTCTTCCTCGGTGCCAACGATTCTCAATCATCTCTCGGAGTACCCAACCTTCAGGATATGCAGGTTGATGACGAATGTCAACCGCCCGCTAATCGGCTGCCCAACGAGATCCTGATCAGCATCTTTGCCAAATTGAGCTCTACATCAGACCTCTACCACTGTATGCTTGTTTCCAAACGATGGGCTAGGAATACGGTGGACTTGCTTTGGCATCGACCAGCTTGCACAAACTGGAAGAACCATAGCAGTATCTGTCAAACCCTTCAGCTAGAGCATCCCTTTTTCAGTTACCGCGATTTCATCAAACGCCTCAACCTTGCTGCTCTCGCCGATAAGGTCAACGATGGCAGCGTAATGCCTCTTTCAGTCTGTTCGCGAGTCGAACGCTTGACGTTGACTAACTGTCGTGGACTGACTGACTCTGGACTTATCGCCCTGGTTGAAAACAGTAACTCGCTCCTAGCCCTTGACATCTCGAATGACAAGAACATCACCGAGCAATCCATCAACGCCATCTCTCAGCACTGCAAGCGGCTTCAAGGCTTGAATATTTCGGGATGCGAGAACGTCTCCAATGAGAGCATGATCGGCCTGGCCCATAGTTGTCGTTACATCAAGCGGGTATGTTTCATCCCTTCCTAGTACTGTACTCATGACTAACTCTTGTCCAGTTGAAACTCAACGAATGTGCTCAGCTCCAAGACGACGCTATCCATGCCTTTGCAGACAACTGCCCTAACATCCTTGAAATTGATCTCCACCAGTGCAACCGCATCACGAATGGCCCGATCACATCCCTTCTTGCCAAGGGCAACTGCTTGCGCGAGCTTCGACTTGTTGGTTGCGATCTGATCGACGACGATGCTTTTCTGTCACTACCCGCTGGACGAACTTTTGAGCACCTCCGTATCCTCGATCTGACTTCGTGCGTCCGCCTGACCGATGCCGCTGTGCAAAAAGTCATCTCTGTCGCCCCGCGGTTACGCAATCTCGTCCTTGCCAAATGTCGAAACATCACTGACGCGGCAGTCTTTGCTATCTCACAACTTGGCAAGAATCTACATTATGTACACTTGGGCCACTGTGGAAACCTTACGGACGAAGGTGTCAAACGACTTGTGCAGAATTGTAACAGAATACGGTACATTGACCTCGGTTGCTGCGTTAATCTGACAGACGAGTCTGTCAAACGACTGGCGTTGCTTCCCAAACTCAAACGTATCGGCCTTGTCAAGTGCAGCAACATTACTGACGAATCCGTGCTGGCTCTCGCGGACGCAGCATATCGTCCTCGCGTTCGACGAGATGCTAGCGGGGTTCTTGTCGGGGGTGAATATTATGCCTCGAGTTTAGAGAGAGTTCATCTCAGCTATTGCATTAACCTTACTCTCAAGGTTCGTACTTCTCCTGATCACAATATCTGAAAGCCATGATTAACATTGAACAGAGCATCATGAGGTTACTCAACTCTTGTCCCAGACTTACGCATCTTAGTTTGACTGGAGTCGCTGCATTCCAAAGGGATGACTTCCAACCATACTGCAGACAAGCACCTCCAGGTACGTGTCCTCGAATCTACGCACCGAACGGCTGCTAACCATCGTGTAGAGTTTACTCAGCACCAGAGAGATGTGTTTTGCGTCTTTTCGGGTACCATGGTCTCCAAGTTCCGTGATTTCCTCATGACTTCTCCTCAATTCGATGAGCTGCGTGAGAGCCTCCACATCCTTCCGCGACCCGGTCGCTTCGGTGACTCTAGATCACGACCCGCTGCCGTTCCGGCCCCTCGACCATCGGCAGGCTTTGGCGAGGGCTTTGATGACGAGATGGCGGACGAAGACAACGATTTCGAGGGACTAGACGGTAGTGACATGGTCGTGGATGCCCAGGCGCAGAACCCAGCGATACCCCCCAATGGCGACGACAACGGCACGCTCGCCGCCAATGGACTCGTGAACCCAATGAACCTCGGCTTTGCTCAATCTATTCCTGTACCACCGCCTCCACCTGGTCTAGGTCAGAACCCCTTCATATTCCAAACACACCCTCGCTATCTACCGATGCCGCACATGATGCTGCTGGAGAGAGGGCTGTTTGGTCTACACCCATATCGGAACAACATTAACAATCCTTTTATAGTCGGACCCCAACCGCCAAACCAAGCAAGTTTTGCCAGCCTTGCTGTTTCAGGGCCTGGAGTACCAGCACACACAGGTTCTGCCCAAAACGGCGAACTGCCAACCGGAGCAAGCACGGCGAGCATCCATCGGCAACCCCAAGATGATGACCAATCCGACGCTATGAACTGAAGGAGCACATCATCCACCATGAATTGATTAGACCGTATACACTACCATCGATTATTTTGCTGATTGAGGACATTGCTTTGTTTATGGTTCGTCGTCATTGGTGAGCTGAACCAGTTCGTGACTGATAGATTTCAGAAGTTACAAGAGTAAAGTACCTCTCCACGCACAGAAATATTATGTTACTGGCGAGTGTATGGGGGAGTTTTGTGTTATAGCGATGCCGCGATATGCGGCTAACGACAACGACTTTTAACGGCAAAGACAAGTATACCACGGACACGGTTATTTACGGAAGAAGCGGGCAGCGCGGGCATGATTACACACAATCGTTTTTCCTCGTTTGTTTTACCAGCGGCTAGCTGTGTTCATTTTACAACTTACCATTTCCCTTTCCTGCTTCTCTTCATTTTGTGGTAGTTGGGGTATTGGCGAAAACTTGAGATTCTGACGAATGCCAATGAATGAATGGATACGGGCGTATAGCAGATAGAGTCACTGTGCAGTCATTGCTTAATGGAAATGCTTAGAGCGTTATACTTATACCGATGTTATTGGCCGTTTTTCATTCTCATTTGTTGCCTGTCTGTGAATCTGCATGACCGTTACACTCGATATACAATCGCGCATTTGAATGTACACCTTATCTCAAATGATCATTATAAAATATCACGTCTCAAGCACCAAACGGTAAATATGTATTGATCTCCTCCTTGGGAGTGTGTTTATTTCATAGTTAAAATGATACTTCAACAGGTAGTAAGAACAGCTATGTAGCCAATGTGAAATTATTCCTAGAGAGCCCCTTCTCTCTCCAACCCTAGAGCGTCCCTTTGATGTTTGGACAACACCGTACTAGAATGAAACTATGTCATAACGACTCATTTACACACCCACAGTCTTCTCGTGGCTCGATCGACTGCTGGTGCCCATGGAATGAGGGTGAGTGCTATCAGCCATGTGGCGTGTAAGTTCAACGTAGTCGTAGGCAAATTCGCCGAGCTGTCCATCGTCGAGACCAAACTCCTCCTCTTCGGCTGAAACACGGAGGGAAAGGCCGGGGATAAGATTAAGGAGGAAGAGGAGAATGCAGGTAAAGACAAAGGACCAGGCAAAGGCAGCGAGGGTGCCGGCGATTTGGTAGCCGAGCTGAACCCAGTGACCGTCAACCCAGCCAATGGGGTCGTATTCACCGCCGTCGAGAGAGGCCATTGCTTTGCTAGAAAAGTCGTTAGCTTGAAGTTATCTAGAGGGATTGGATTATATATGACTTACGTTCCGAAGATACCAGTCAGAAGGTTGCCGACAATGCCACCGATACCGTGAACAGCAAAGATATCAAGACCTTCATCGATGCCCAGGACGAACTTGAGCTTGGTGCCGAAGTTACAGAACACACCACCGCAGATACCAATGATGATGGCTCCCCATGGTCTGACATAACCAGCGGCAGGGGTAATGGCGACGAGACCAGAAATGGCACCGGAGCAGAAACCGATGGTGCTCCATTTCTTCTCAAGACGGTAATCGAGAAGGATCCAGGCGAGGGCACCGCAGCAAGCAGCGAGGTTGGTAACGTAGCAGGCCATGACAGTACGGATGTTCATGGCGAGAACTGAGCCACCGTTGAAGCCGAACCAGCCAACCCATAGGAATACCGTGCCGAGAACGACGTGGGTGACGTTGTGAGGACGGTAGGGAAGACCGTTGTTGTTCGAGTAGCCGGTTCGCTTGCCGAGCATGAGGGAGTAGGCGAGGGCGCAAGTTCCAGATGCGACGTGGACAGGACCGCCACCAGCAAAGTCATAGCTGGGGAGATTGAACAGCCAACCGTTGCCGTTCCAGGTCCAGTAGGCGATGGGGTCGTAGACGAGGGTGGACCAGAGGAACATGAAGACGAGGGCGGGGAGAACGCGACCTCGGTCTGCGACGGCGCCGATGGCGAGGGCAGGACTGAAGATGGGTTAGCTTCAAAGCTATAACGAAGGCATCTGGTCGAGAACTTACGTGATAGAGGCAAACATGCCCTGGTACAGGCAAAGAAGGATATCAGGAAGAGCATCAGAGCCATTGGGCTGGCCAATGGTCTCCATGAGACCGAATTGGGTCAGGTCTCCCAGGAAGGCATTTCCGGTACGGGAGAAAGTCAAGGAGTAACCCCAGAAGAACCACTGAAAGCCTATGATTGCCACAGACATCAGAGACAATAGAATCAGCGTAAGAGCTGACTTGCGACGGGCGAGACCACTGTAGAAGAAGCCAACGCCTGGAATCATGAGAAGCACTAGGACGGAGCAGACGACAATGAATGTCAGGTTGCCGGTCTATCATCGCGAGTTAGTCGAGAAGAAGAGTAGATGACCAATGCGCATGAAAGCTACGTACGTCGTAAAAGACATTGAGGTCAGTGACACCCGATGAGTAACCATCGTCGGCGCGGTCGTCCGTGCCATTGTAGGGAAGCGACATGATGAGGAACGTGCCACTCTTTGCGTGGTAGACAAGACCCTTCTTCAAGATCAAATGCAAACCCCTGAAAGAGAAGGATGGGCGAGGAATGATCAGAGGAAAGAAGTCCTGGTGTGAGAAGGGGAACCAGGAGAGCTAAATAGATATCCCGACAAGGGGGCTGCGAAGAAGCACAAACAGTGACATCGGAACAAGTCTCTGACAGCTATGAAGGAGATGAGCTACCCATGAGCAAGGGAGGGGTGTGTGGTGTCAATAGATGCATGATAGGACGCCCATCCCGTGGTAGTTCAAGGACGGAAGTATAAGGTGGAAAGAGGTCCGGTATATTGCAAGGGTGGACGTCAAGAATCCTAAGATACGACACCAGAACCCGGAACTAGAGGGCATACGAACACACCCCCCCTCTCATCCCCGTTTGCTAAAGCAACTGCCTCGCATACCCGAAGTGGAAAAAAAAGCCATTATCTCAAGTGAAGCATTCCGAAAGATGGGTGTCATGAGAACGATTCGCAGGTTAGTGGAACAGCCAAGACGCCTCGATGCAAGGTTATGACGAGCTGAAGAAGGTGTTGGAAAGATAGACTAAAAGAAATAAGGTCATGAAAAATAAGCATCAATCAGACATGACATCTGGGGGAGAGGAAAGTTTGTAAAGTGAGATGAGGTTGTGTGCTTGAGTATGCTTATCGCAGAGCTTCCCAACCCGAATATGGAGTGGTTCCGAGAAGAGGTCAAAGGGAAAAAGGGTTTGACGGGAATTAGGGACGCCAACTGATAAGGATGAACGATCCAACAGGTTCCCGGGGTTTATATGCCTGTCTTGGCAGTTGAGCCAAGGATGCAAATCGTTGCTTGGCCTTGTGAGGTTTCTGCTTATCAGCGAGGCTGTAAGAAGGGAATATTGGCACTTTGGCTAATGAAGGATTGTGATAGGGCCAGAGACTAGAGAAGGGGGTGTGCGCCTTTGGCGAGGGGCGGAGACATCCCCGGATTCTGCTTCTAAAAAGCAATCGACAGGGGCTTGTAAACGCAGTCGTTCAGCGTCTTGTCTCTCTTTCGAGGTTAACCCCAGTTTGTTCGGAGAAAACGGTTAATTGAATGCTGATGACAGGATGACAGTATTACCGTGAGTCGTGATTCTGTATGGATAATGGTGCAATCCGAATCATTTTTACTTAGTGTTGGGGATATCTGCTGTTGCGTCCTCTCGAGTATAAGTTAAAAGCTGGCCAAAGCGTCGATAGATAGATGGACAGATAGATCTGTACTACCAACAGCTCATCTCGTATATCATAAATCATCGACAGAACCGACCTCAAAGTTCAGTTCACTTGACATGTTGTGTTGTGTAGCATGCAACCCCCCACACGAACAGCTTGGCAACCATTGTCGAAGGAGGGCTTTTAAGGTTAAAATGATGGTTTTTGATGGCAGCACCAAAACTAACGTTAACCGCTTGATGCTGTGACGGTGACTGTGAAAACACTTGGCCGTGTTGTGAGCTTATCGATGTTTTAGTAACGGAATCTTCGATATCTTGACCTCGATATCTAGATATAGAAATACTGTAATCACGCCGATAGGATTGAGGTATGCCAAGTGCACCGCTTCAAGTCGATTATCGTAGGACTCCAACTTGGACCATTTTGTCTTGTGCTGATGGATCTGTTGTTCTCCAAGTTTCCCAGTCACACCAATCACATAGTAGCATGCCCAAAGCGTTTCTGGAGGAAAATTGCGGTGGACTGTCTCGCCAATGTGAATGTGAGTCCGATGGCTGCATTTCGTTTCTTCCCTCAAGTCCCCTCCAGCAACCACTCTGTGCGTTATCTTTCAACGACCAGGTTGGCAAGCAACTATCATGAAGGAGGTCGAATGGGAAATGAATGATTGGCTGGTTCCTTATCTCTTGAACAGGGTTGAGACTAGCGCTGTGTGGATGGACTGTGACAAGGGGTCTCACCCCCCGGATGGCGTTCTTTGGAATGTGTGGTGAATGACGCCGGGTTTATCAACGTCCCCACTAAGTAATTATAGATTTCACTTTTGAGTGATGGCAAGCTGAGACGCGCGAGCCGAAGAAGAATGGGATTTGTCAAAGACTGGGTGTTGAGGTAGGTCCTGGATTTAGACACGATGTGGTGCATCTGAATTGATGCAGTTCCAGTCGTACAGCTGAAGAACAAGTTTACCATACCAGTATGAGAAGCTGGACGGCCAGTATGCCCAACTTGTGACGATTCTATACTTCCTGATAGACCCTGAATGTTGATCCAGAAAAAGACCTATGAATGCCTTCATACGACTCCCCGCAAAATAATAATTGTGATACTTGCGGTCGATCGAGATGCGCCCGCACAGCCTTACAAGAGTCTCCTTTGCGGCCGTCCATATGTAAGTTCCCGCTTCTTGGGACTTCCAGGATGAAAAGAGCTGCCTGGGATCAAATATTTAAAGATGCCGCTTCCTCGCTGATTTCATGTCAAGTTTGATACCAAGTTCTATCATGTTCTTTTCAACAATGCTCATCAAGAATCTGCCGTCAAAGTTATCACCACTCTGAGAACATGCAACTCAAACGACTAAACGATTTTCAGAACCGACCTCGACCTTGTAGCGAATGACGAATGTTGGTTCGACATGTTATTGAGGACAATGCCAAGTCATGTCTTGGCTTATTAAGAGCTTCAGCAACGACTTGTCCCGGACAACGCCAGAGACGATAGCATGTGAAGCCTCATGACACGGACAGTGCCAATATCGCACACCCATCCAACATGATAACGTCGACAACGAGATAACAGCGAATCGTATATTGCGATAGTTGCTGTTGATATGATTGATGTTGTGCTAACTCAAAGGAACTTGGCATAGATAAGGCGGAGCTAGCATCGCTCCGTCTAACCTGTCGTATGATGGATGGAGAGATAAGGCCCCGGCATCGCAATTTTACAATGCAGATGGAGTGTGAACTTAGCTCAAGACTGGTAGCGCTCGCAAATTCCCTTTTAGTCACCGTCGAAATGATGGTTCCATATTCATGATATCGCATCTCCAGTAAGTTGGCCTCAACCGTTGCGGAGCCGATCTTGTCCCCCCTTGGGAGTCAATGAATAAAGTCGCCTCATAGGGGTTTGTGAATTATTTTGAGAAATGTCTATCAATAAGGTATGTCGAGAGGTGGTATGTCTTGTTGGAAATGTAAGCGTTGATACCGAATTCTGTACAGTTCTGGTTGCACAACAAAATGATGAGAGCCCTTCGATCTGGATAGAGATGTACAGTATGCTTCGATTTGTGTCGATACCGCATGTGGGACTCTCGCAAGGGTCAAAACTGAAGACATGACATAGTTCGGTTGATGTTTGGTAATGGCGGCAAATGTCATCTCAAAGATAGCAAGCCGTACTTTGAAAAGGCAGTGTAGTGGGCGTCTAAAAAGGCCTCATGATTTCAGCTCGGCTTTCCATTCATTTTCCAATTCGATGAGCTTCTCAGCTACTTTCCAAGGCGCCTCTTCCTCCAAGATTCTTCTCTGCTCGCCTGATATCCGATCTAGCACGTAGCGACTGACAGTCTCGGCGTCTCTCTCCACTGGTCGACCAATTCCGACGGCTATCCTTACGAATGGCGAATCAGGATACTTGTTTTGTGATAGAGAGCCTTTGACACTCCTGATTCCATTATGACCTTTGTGACTTCTGTCCCAGGCTGTCAGCCTGACCACACCAAGGTCTTTCTCAAGCTCGTCATGGACGATAACCAGACTGAGTGATGAAGGCTCATGCTGTTTGATCATATCTTGCCATGCTCGAGCGACAAACCCTCCGGAGATGTTCATAAGTGTTGGTGATTGCACCAAAGTGTATTTAGGACCCTGAGACACCAAGCATGTTTGCTTTCCCAACGTTACCTCCCTAAACGAAGGATGTCGAAGGACTTTTGCGAGGCCATTGAGAGCAAAGTGTCCTGCCGAGTGAAGACTGTCGTACTTTGGAAGGGGGTTTCCCAAACTGACAACGAGGAAACGGGGACTGAACATGGCAAACGCGTAAATGATTACTGTAAATGCTACATGAACCAAACCCTTCAAACGGGAAACTTCTAGACTCAACGCGGTCTCACGTGAAAAAAATGTATAAAACGGAAAATGAACTCTCCGAGAGGGACTGTTGGGCGCCTGCTCAGCCTGTCGCTGACGTCGATCACCCCGATTGGGCTCCTGTTGTGGCTGAGCCCCGGTTTTGTCGTCACTCATTTACCACCTTCTCTGTGCCAACTCCTGGTTTCTTTAGATATCAACGACTCGACCGACAGCAAGACGATTTCTTCCCACTACGCCAGCAATCAATAAATCCAGTCTATACATCCACTCCGACGATACCGAATTCCACATCCTACACGAAATAAACTATCAATATGTCGTGGGCGGGTAGGCAAAATCCCTGCCCCGCTACGAGAGAGAGAGGGGTCTAACATGTTTTCTAGGGTTTAAGAAGAATGTGAATCGCGCGACGACGCAGGTGATGATGAAGACGGGTACGATATCCTAAGCCTAGGGCCAAGAGCAACTCTGACAGTGGTATAGGGCACGTGGAAAAGACAAATGACCGCGATTACGAAGTTGAAGAGAGGTCAGTAAATCCTAATTTCTTGGCGATCATGTCTAACGGGCAATCAGACGATTCAAGACAATGGAAGCCGCAGCTCTGAAGTTGCAGAAGGAATCAAAAGGATATCTCGACTCTCTAAGAGGTGAGTAGAATTGTTTGCGCTTAGACGTTCCGAGATTGACATCGACAGCCATGACCGCATCGCAAATGCGAATTGCCGAAACAATAGATGCTTTCTACGGCGATGCTGGCGCAAACGACGGTGTCAGCCGAAGCTATAAGCAAGCTGTCGAAGACCTCGACGCCGAGACCATAAAAGCCCTCGATGGCCCCTATCGAACCACTGTTCTCGACCCCATTTCTCGATTCTGCGCCTACTTCCCCGATGTCAACGAGTGCATCAAGAAGCGCTCCCACAAGCTTCTAGACTACGACGCTCTTCGTGCAAAGGTCAAGCGCCTCGCCGAGAAACCCGATAAGGATGCTACCAAGTTGCCCCGCACCGAAAAGGAGATGGAGATGGCCAAGCTTGCCTATGAGCAACTCAACGAGCAGTTGAGTACTGAGGTTCCCCAGCTGATCGAACTACGTGTGCCGTACCTGGATCCCAGCTTCGAAGCCCTCGTCAAGATTCAGCTCCGATTCTGTGCCGAAGCCTACTCCCGAATGGCACAAGTCCAGCAATACTTGGACGCCGACACGAGAGACCAGTACGCTGAGGGTCAACTCGATGCCAGGGTGGAGCAAGCGCTTCAGGAGATTCGAGAACTAAGCATCAGCGGCACCGTATAGAATCTCCTGGGGGCGTGGATCGATTGAATTTGTGTAGGGTTTTACTTGGAAATGGCGTACGGGAAAGGTGACATTTTACGTTGTTTTTAGTAGAAGGCTCATGTCAGTATCATGAGCACGAAGGAATAGATCACGGCCTTTTGAAATCACAGCTTAGCAACTCACATCAGAGTTGAACGAGGACACAGCTAGTTACTGCAATAAGAGGTCATTGAGTCTCCAATCGCGTAAAGTCTTGGGTTGAAAAGCAATCTTGATTAATGGTATCCTTTTTGGTATAATTCTATTGGAATGCTCGACGTCGTTAAATAGCCACACCTGGCATGAGCATTATCATTCATAAACCAGCATATGACATTCAATCCTCAACAGCTTCAACAGACTCGATGCCCGCTTGTCGTGCCTTTTCCATCCCGGTACGCACCTAATGCCCGTAAGATGGACCATTTGCTGCTCCAAACAGATCACTCAAACTCAACCGCCTTCCCACAGCCTGCATCGCGGGCCCAGCCTCTGGCCCTTGCGTCTCTATCGCTCCGGCAGATCGCGCAATCTTCCACGCCTCCTGGATGATGGCCCCGTTGACCTCACGTGTCTCCTCCTTGTCGTTGTGAATCCAGATACCCAACACCTTGTCTCCTTGCTGCCATTCTCCCTCGACTTTCATGATGAGTAGTTCGCCGGAAATCTCGGCGTGTGCGACTCTTGCAAGATCAACAATCACGTTGTCCATGCCTCGTCGGTTAAGGATGAAAACGCACGCTCTAGCGCGTTGTCCGGGGTCCTCGGGCAGAGGTGATTGCGCACAAACAAACATGGTTCCCTCGACGCCTGACTTGTCCCAGCTCTCCGTGTTACTGTCGAAGGTGTAGACGACGGCATTAGCTGCTATGCTTAGGATGGTGTGGATGGAGGGTAGGTAACGCTGAAGGACCGAAAGGTTGAGTTCTGTGTTTGTGCGTGGTGGTGGCGGGACATAGTCGTTATGCGAAGCTGAGTAGGCGACAGCGTCGGATTCATAGTCGGAAATGGCGGGAATTTTGTTGGAAGGTTGGCGACTATGTCGCGGCTTGCGTGGTGTTTGTCTGCTCATGGTGGAAGGGCTTTAGATGTGTGTTGTTGGGTATGAATTAGGGTAGACGCGCGAGGCGATACGATGAAGTGATCAGTGTCTTGTCGATGCAAGAAGTGTGAAAGTTATGATAGTAGGGTATTCCTTATAGACTGAAAGTCGCCTAAAGCTTATTGCTGAAGCTCATGGGAAGTCACTGGTATGTTGAAGTCTGAGAGTTAGGCGCATGTGACTGTACCTGGGCGTAAGTCAAGTACGAAACAAGCTTATCGATAAAGGGGGAGGATGACGCTCTTTATTTGCAGCCCCTCCAACCCGCTCAACTAGCTCATGAAAGGGAAGGAAGTTGGACCCTGATCTCCCAACCAACGCAGATACTCGACGTCACTGGCGGCCCAGAACCAACTTTCGGCTTTCAGCTATTCCTATCTCTTACTCAGCTCTTCACGGTCATATTTCTGCAGTATTTACACCCTCCCAAGCTCGGTATCTCAACTTCGGCCCAATAACTCAACTCAACGACGTCATGCTTTAGCGGATAAGCCAAGATATAGCTACGCGATATAACGAAACACATAACGTCGCACCAGCCACTCGTTATTTTTCAACTCCAGACTCTATGGCGCTACAAAACGATGAACTTCCGCCTCAAGAAGGCCCTTCGGACGTGGTGGACCCATCTATCACAACACCCCAGTCACTTGCCAGAGCCGTTTACGCGAGGAGATCCGAATACGTACGACCGCACAAGATAAAGGTCAAGATCGGGACCTGGAATGTTGCTGCGTGCCCAGGAACAGATAAGGATCTCGCAGCGTGGTTCACGGGTGGTGAAGGCATCGATCAGCAGTTTGCGTCAATAAACCTGTCAAAAAACAATGCTGTCGAGTCGGACCCAAAAGTGCGGGATGGGCACCTGGAACCTATGCACCTGACGGCGGGAAACGGCATCGGTTTGTATGTATTGGGGCTACAGGAGATTGTCGACCTCAACATGACCAAAGAGTATATGAACCGGGCAGTCTATACCGATCACACCAGCATGAACAAGTGGAAGGATGCACTCGAAGCTGCCCTACCTCCTGGCTATGAGCTCATCACAGCCGAACAAATGACGGGACTCCTTCTCCTGATCTACGCATCTCCAGAGGTAGCACCTACGATCAGCAGTGTGAGCACGAAGCAGGTTGGAACGGGTCTATTGGGCTATTTCGGCAACAAAGGCGCTGTGACGACCAGACTCGTCCTTGGCGAGACGACGCGCATGGTTTTTGTGAACTGTCACCTTGCTAGTGGTGCTGGCGTTTCATATTTAGATCGGCGTTGTTGGGATGTAGGACAAGTCATTTCCAAGACTCAGTTCGACCCTATTGTGCTCTCCGGCGTTGAAGAGGATGAGGAGGAAAAGATTGGTGATGAAGACCTGGCTTTTTGGTTTGGTGATTTGAACTTCCGTCTCGATGGCCTACCTGGGGATGATATCCGTCGCTTACTGACACTCCACGCACGAGGCGAGTATACTTCAGACGACACCAAGCCTATGCTTGATGAGCAAGGCGTGATAGTGATGAAGGATGAGGGTGATAACACAGAAACGACCCCCTCATTGCACACCAGGGAAGAGAGTTTCGACTCAGGTGGCGACCTCCCTGATCCTGACGACTTTCCGGAAGACCCGAGCCAGGACCCAACCTCATTGCAAGCCACGATCGATTCATTACTGCCTCACGATCAGCTACGAAGGGTGATGAAGGAAGGAAAGGCATTTCATGACGGGTGGCGGGAAGGGCCTATCACATTTCTGCCGACCTACAAATACGACGTTGGTACTGTTGGGCTATTTGACTCGAGTGAGAAGCAGCGTGCTCCCAGCTGGTGCGACCGAATCTTGTTCAGAACACGCAAAGACAAATTGGCGTATCATGCAAAGGTAAAGGAAGAACAGGAAGCGAAGAAGAAAGATGAGGAGATGAAGTCCAGAGGACTGGAGGACAACGACGATGATGTTCTTTTCAGCTACGACCCTGATACCGACGGCGACGATGCTGGCATGCCTGCTGAGACCACACCTTACGACGAATATGATGAGGCCGAGGAGTCTGCAGCCGAGGACTTGGTTACAAAGGAAGGATTCCACGATCGCATCAATCTCGAAATTTACGCCTCGCATCAGCGAATCACCTCCTCTGACCACAAACCAATTACGTCCATCTTTACTCTCGACTACGACGCTGTTGTACCCGACCTCAAAGCTACGATCCATGCCGAAGTTGCTCGCCAGCTTGACAGGGCAGAGAATGAAGGTCGTCCTGGCATCACAATCATAGTAGAAGGCGATTCAAACAATGAGGAGAACGTTGTGGACTATGGTGACATCGGACCTATGGAAAAGAAGCAACGTTCAGCTACGATTGCCAATACTGGTGGAGTTGCAGCAACGTTCTCGTTTGTTGCGAAACCGAACGGTGAAGATGGAGATTTATCACAGTGGCTGAAGACAATTTTTGTGCGGGCCGATGAAGATCAGGCAGAGCCCTTGGGTGAGTCTGTGACACTAGACCCTGGTGAGACGGTTGTGGTGCTTCTTGAGATCTATATCTCCTCGCTGTCACACATCCGCGCACTCAATGAAGCACGCACAACTATTGATGACATTTTGGTCCTTCGAGTAGAAGATGGCCGTGATCATTTCATTCCCGTGCGCGGAACCTGGCAGCCGACTTGCCTGGGAAGATCCATCTCGGAACTTATCCGTGTGCCAGACGGTGGCATCAGAAAGTTTATACAAGAGAAAGGAATCAAGGGAGCAATACCTTACGACCTAGATATGCAATGCTCAGCACCAAAAGAGCTTTTCAAGCTGACTGAGGCGGTGTCCACGTTAGTCGAGCGGTGCCTTGCCGAAGAAACGATGTTGGAAGAAGCTGTCTTGCCTCGAGACCCTGGCTGGCCCCTTGATTCTATGACTTGGAGGGTGGGTAAGAGTGAGATGCAAGAATCCCGGGTTGAGTTGATCAAGGCGCTTGACACGGACGGGGTACTGCTAGAAGCGCTTCCGTTGGAGTTGCCGGCATCTTTCAAGCTTGAAATCGTCTGCTCTGTCCTACTCATCTTCCTCGAGTCTCTCACGGATGGCCTTGTCCCTGTACACTTGTGGGCCAAGATTTCGTCTTCATTACCTAATATTGCGTCCCTCCCTATGTCTGCGTGGCCAGATACTAAAACCCAGATCCTCGATATCCTGTCCTCTGCACCAAACCACAACATCGCCTTTGTCTTTCTGACAGCTACGCTCTCCCGAGTCGCGTCGGAGCTCACTCCAGTGACCAGTGAGATCAAACCAACAGGGCTCACACGTGGTCTAAGTTTCCGTCGCGGTGCCGTTGAGAACGAAGAGTCGAAGAAGAAAAAGTCGAGGGATAGGAGGTATGCCGAGTTGGTGGCACCGTTGGTGTGCAGGGTGGACGACAAGGAGAAGGGAGGCAGGGACAAGGCGAGAGCGGTAGTGGAGATGTTTCTGAGGCGGGATGATGAGACCTAGAAGCGTCAGAAGAGTGTGAAGAGATTCCTGCGCAAGTCCTGCTAGACGAGGCTTTTTGGGCGGGTTAATCTGAAGCGTGGGACACGAAGGCCTACATACTAAGTACTCTTGTTTCTCTGTTATAACCTTATGGTATTGGTGAGGGTGGTTGACGATGACAAGTGTTATGGATAGACGAGTAATTGATTAATGATGAGATGTAGTATAAATGCACGAGTGCTTCTTGATTTGACTTATCTCGTTAGTTACATAGCAAGGAAGATCACTCAGCTCACTGGCTGCTGCGTACCGGTAGCTATGAAAGTGAAAGTCACCACTGATATGCTTCCTAGAGGTATGCTCAACATATGTTCTACTGGACCTACCTACTACCCACTCACTGCACAACATATGTCTACTGCCTTACTGCCTACTACTCATTTGTTCTCTAATGCTGTAGTAAGTGGGGTACATTGGTCATTAGGTATCCCTGAAGTGTAGGTAGGTAGCAGAGGTGACGTTGTGAATAGTCACATGCAATGCTCCTGCTACAGCTTGTCCCCAACCACCCCAACCTATCAAGGTACCAACTTCACCTAAATCATCTTTATCAACAAACACTTGAACGTGTTGATCACTTCATCCTCCATCGACTTTTTATCAATTTATCCAAAACTAGAATCGAAACCCTTCTCGGTCCCAAGTGCACAGCTTCATCCTCACTTCTTTTCATAACCCATCCCCCCTCTTCACGGTTCAGAGGGGCACCGAAGAGTGTTTGGATGGGCAAGCTGTTATTCTTGAGCTAGTTCTTGTTGAGTCATTGTCAACAGGAAGTGGCCAAACAGAAAACAAGAGATTACGTTAACCAAAACAAAGTCATCTGTGTGGACTGTTTTTCGTTTGGTCGGACGGATTTATCCCTACTCCTCTCGAAGGTCTTCGAAAGTTCCCTTAACAGTTTCTTCAACCGCTTACTCCTTCATCACTCTTCATTAATCTACTTTCCTACACTGACTTTGGTCTCTGAACTCGATGTTCCTCAATTCACGAGGTCTACGATAGTACAGTCACTGTGGTTTTGTTCTCTCAATACCTATCTCTTCCTCGATCATCAGTTAGCCTACTGTTCTGTTATCTACTACAATCACCTTCCTAAAGATTGCACTTCTGGAAGCAGTTTTCACCATCTCATATCTTTCCTACTTGTTCTTCATCTCTGGAAGTGTTGACCCCGATACCTTCACCCTCAGCATTACATACCAACTGCGAATCTTGAGCCATCGTCAAAGAACCTAGGTAAATAGGATATTACTATATCCCAAGATAACAACTGACAGAGCTCATAGACATTCGATCAAACATCATGGCACTCTGGGGCCAAAAAATCACCGATACTACAAAGTTATCCTCTGAGATTCGACAGATTCAGTTGAACCAAACACTGGATAATCTCGCGAGTTTGAAGAGACTCCTTGTACGAGCCCTTAGACACTCAACTAAGGAAACTGCATCAGCTTTTGCTCCATGGATCCCCCTACCGGAGCCAGATCTTGCAGAGGTTCACCATCTGGACGAGTCTGCTTCTAGATCAGAACTTCCATGGGTATACGAGAAGCAGGCATCAGCTTAGGACGCTGAGACCCTTTCAGATTTGGAGTGGGCTCCTTCATCTATTTGGTACACATCGAACGACCCGACTGAATGCGAACCCGGCTGCACAAGATGCGATGGCAAGGCCGACCCGTCGGGTAAGTCGGAGCTTGCGAAAGTTAACAGTGAATCAACTAACCATGAACAGATGGCGACATTGAGTCTGCAGTTGCCAAACTTACAGGCCCGGGCCTATATCATATCCTGTCGATTCCTTTTCCCCAAACCTACCCAGCTAAGCTCAGGAAGATACTCGAGGGAATCGAAATGGCGAAATTTCATGCGTTTCGCGTCCGTTCACAACGTGCCGATCAGAATTCAGATGATCTGTTCTCCGATGATTTAGAAAGAAGAGGGCAGGCCGCCGCAGCTAGAGCACTGGCTTTCCTTGACGGGCCAGCCATTGTGCCTTGCACTCAGCGTGTCTCCCTGATGCAACTCCTGAAGCTCCAAGAATGCATCAATGAGATGCATGCATTTGCTAACACTCTGCACCGCGGGTTGATCAAGGTTAATGCCAGCCTGAGCAGCCGTGAGCAGAGGGGAAAGCTGTCAAGAGCTAATGGCGACATCACGGCGCTCATGAAGAGTCAAGGCTTGTCGAGCACGCTGCGGGAGGCCCAGTCCATCGACGACGAGTGGCCAGATAACCGCGATGACTGGGGGCTTCCGGTTGAGAAGCCACCTCGTGGAAAGATACAAAGCTGCGAGCGAACAGCAACAAAGCCACCAGCCGTCTTCGTTGGACTCGATTAAGGCTTTGAAGAGCCGAAAACCGTTTGGTGCCGGGCAGCCACAAGGAAGGTCTCAAATTTGGGGAACATTGGTAACAACTAAGAGTTTCTTGGACTCTTATCAATTATCCTAATCACCTGGACACTGTATCAACATTTTGGAAGATTTCCTTTTGGTGGATGAGAACTAGAAGTGGATTGAGCGGAAGAAGTTCGACGGCAGAAGGATGAACACTCAGGTGGTAGACACCAAAGAGGAGTGGTTAACAGTAGATGATTTGGAATTAGATGTCTGTCTTTGTCTATAGCCTTTATCACACAAGTCTATATTTATGTAACCCTTCAATCAAGCACGAGTATTCCTTGAGGAAACTCGATTTAAATCACAACGCCAAACGCCGTGCCTCTATTCATCGTTGCCCCGTCTACTACTCCATGCTTGGCCGTCCTCGTAAATGCAATGTCGTTTCAATCATAAAGTCGTAAAATAATCATATAAAGGTCCACCCCCCTCACTCAAAATATCGGAGGTTTCGATCGTGGAACCGGTTCCCGCTGATATGTTGGATGCGCTGCCCAAAAAGGTTCAAACATTTGCGCGATCCAGTAGAAAGGGTCATCCCAGTCAAACTTGTCTTGTTTTCCTGCGTAGGCTCCTGTAGGTGAGAACTGTTTCTTCACTTGCATGGCCTGGGAAACTGCCCGTGGGTTAGCAAGCGGAAACCTGGGTACACGGTCTCCTTACTTCGACCGTTGTCCTTCTTGTATAGCTCCCATACGGCCAGGTGTTTTTGAACCCCAGGGTCGTTGAATGTTTCGATTACACAGGTGTACTGCTGTGGAGAAAGGTGTTCCAGGTGGGTGTCGAATCTGTCCTCGGGCTTTGGCGATGTTGGCCAGGGCTTGCAGTTGAAGTAATGCCAATGTCCTAGAAGAGTGTTGCAGCCCTCGTGAAGGCTTTCGACGAAGCTGGGGACGGAGTACCGGAGCTGCATCCCAAGTTAGACTCTCGATACAACTCCACAGCCAAACTAAAAAAAAAAAAGAAGAAAAAAAAAAAGAAGATCACGTACCTTTTTACCATAGTTGGCTCGCGCATGACGGTACCGATCTGCAGACATCCAACTCGCCTCGCGTAGGAGGATAAAAATCACCACGTATATAGTGAACCACCAACGAGGATTATTATCGCTCACCATCACGTCGACATCTCTAAAGAGCCTGCGCTTATACCTCTCGAGTATCCATTCGTAGTTGAGGCTATCGAACTGGGCGACTATCATGCGAGGTACAGAGATTTTGTTGTGTAGGGGATATGACTCGTCATCGCTTTCGGGTTCCATGCCTAGCTTCTCGTCACCACAGATGTAGAAGGAACTTATGGTGTGTTCTGTCGTCAAATCGTTCAATGTCTTTTGTCGCAATCAGAGAGCTCGAAGGGTAGACGTACGTATGGCGCAGCGTAATGCAAACAGGTTGAACAGGACTCTCCTCTCCTTTCTCTTCTCCCTGTCAAACGTGTTGGGCTGGGAAAGTTCTCGCTAGCTATGATCAGCCCTGGCTGGATTACAGCTGGAATCGCGCGGTTTTCTTACACAAAGATCCATAAAGTGTCTCACAGCCATATAATATGTGGCGTGTATGACTCGGCACGAGATCCCTTCTTCCCTTGCTGCTCTACCGATAGAGTATATCATGGCAGGGGCAGCATTCCTTGCTGTATAAGCTAGAACCCAAGCCGCAGCTTCGATGATATCTTCGAGACAGAAGGCTGCCAGCTCCTTTCGTTTGAACGTTTCTTTTCCGAGATGGTAGTCGATCCAATACCGGGCAGTGACGTCTCCAGCTTTGGGTCTGAACTGGGCAACTCGGAAACGTATTGGCTCTTGACAGAGTTCCTGTGTTACGTAAATGATTAGAGTGTCTGGGCCGAGACGATCCGTCACGTCTCGTAGCTCGGTGCCATGGAAACGACGAGTTAGACCCAGACCACCACTGCGGCAAAGGGTAGCATCCTGTAACTTCTTCCGAGAGCATGGTATGAAATGAATCGTCTTCTTGCACTCCTTGAGCACAAACCTGCAGGTTAAACACTCTCCTTGAGGATCTTTGAAGTCTATTTCGCACTGGAAGAAAAAGAAATGTTAGTCTCAGCTTATTCTGACGAGACAATCCAAAGAGTCACCTTGATCTTCTGCATTCGACATCGTATGCACGCATTCATCTTTCTTGTCTCAGTGACCAACTCTCTCTCACCCGGAATCAAGGTTCGACGCCCTTTCTTCCTCGAGAAAGATCCATCTTCGTCATTAATCTCAGCGAGAAAGCGCTCTTCGCCTGTTTTCGGATCAAGTACTACCGAGTAAATGATTTGGTCGTTATATGCATTGGGGTCAAGGTCTGAAAGATCTGAAAAGTCACTTTCAGAATCTGTCATTTCCGAACTAGAGCTCGAGAGACTGTCTTCCGAGCTTCGCCGCCGACGACGGGTTCGGGAGACCTGGTTAGTTTGCGTCCCTGAATGCTTGCCTTGCGTCCCATTGCTGTTTTTGCCCGAGTCAATTTCATGTCTGTATTTCTCTTTGCGCTGCAACTCATGCACCCGGACCGTCGTTTCAACTACATTGACAGGCTTTCGAGCCGGGACTGTCTCGTTAACTTTGCCAGGTTTTGCAGAATGCTGACCGTCTTCAACGCCGCGTTCACCGTCATCATCACTGTCACCGTAGTCATAATCATCATCATCACTCTCAACACCAACATCACCTTTGCCTTCGTCCTTGTCTTCGTCTTCGTCTTCGTCTTCGTCTTCATCTTCATCTTCATCTTCATCTTCATCTTCATCTTCATCTTCATCTTCATCTTCAAAAGATATGCCGCCAGGGTATTCTTCTGGTGCAGCATTATTGAGTCTCAAGCGCGCGAATCCGATAACCGACTCAGCCAAATGATTATCGCTTTTTGTCAAAGTGACACCATCAATACTGGATGAAACTGCTGTCAGTCCCGGTAAAGGAGTGAGGCCGATAGAATTATCCTCATCAGAGGTGTCATCTTCAACGCTCTCTTCAATGTCGCTTTCATTGTTTCTAGAGTTAGAATCAGAGCCAGAGTCATCTTGAATAGTGAAGGAATTTTTGAAAGGGTCAAAAAGTCGTGGCCCATGGGCTTTTGCCCAAGTGTCTGGTGTCAGGCCAGTCTGACCTTCCGCGTGGCCATTTTCCTGAGGGTGAGGTACCAAGACAGGAGGCGACGACTCGTCATACACTTGCTGCTGTGGGCTTGGAAGGAATGACTCTTCCACATGACTGTGTCCAGCTTTTGCCTGATCTTGCGCGGCCTTCAGGCGGTGTAAGCCCTGATCACACTCACTCCCATTATCACTCTCAGGGCTTATGAGACCGACAGGGCCGGCATTAGCCCTGGTCTGTTGTCCCTGATCCTGGTCAGTTTTCGGGGCGGGTAGATCCGTTTTGGACCCCGATGTACCGTTGGACTGGGTTGATGTTGAAGGGGTCTTCAATGCCCCAACCAGGGGACGGTCAGAGCCCTCATCCTCAGAGTGTCCTTGACCAGCAGTAGTGCCGTCGTCCTGGGGGGATCCAAGATGAGTCTTTCTAGACTGCTGCGCCTCCAATCCCTGCCCACCCAGCTCCAAGTCAGGAGGACTGAGGCCAACTTTGGCACCGGCATTATGCTTGGCCACTTTGTTCGTCTCGATGCAGTTACCCCTGGTATCGGGCGGAGTGGCTCCTTGCTGTGGCTCCTGAGATGGGGATGGGGATGGGGATGGAGATGGAGATTGAGGGAAGTGTTTTAGAACCTTGCCGGCTAAGCGGCCCTCACTAGGAACCAAGGGACGGTCATCTTCTTGCGGTGACACGAGACCAAGCTGTGCAGATTCGAGGTACGACGGGGGGTCAGTGACACCAGCGGGACCCTTGGAAGGGCTTTGATGATAATGAGACGCCCCATGCTGAGTTTCTGAACGTGAGCAGATGCGTTTCAATTGATGAGACGGCCAGGTTGGTGCGTCAGCAGCAGAATGCCGTTTGAGGTCTGTCTTGCTCTGGGTTTGGTCTGCCTATTCCAGAGAGAAATGCGTCAGAATTGAGAGCAGGAGAATGATCAATCTATCATGTTATTGGGGAGTAGCAGATAACGCCAATGGTTGCAGCCAACAAGCCGTCCCAGGAACTCGGTTTGTCCAGTCCCAGGCCACCGGGACTGTTAGACATGCTGCCCACGGTGCGAAGAGTGGTCACAGCGTCGTGATGAGCAGCAATAATCTAGAAACATTGACCGCTCTTCAAACCCATACAGTGCAATCAAACGTTACGTTGTTGCCAGCCGCAGCCTGTGATGTGCAGTGATTATATTCCGGCGATGGAGGAAGAAGAAGGGAAGACGGAATAGGCTACAAATTAAGCGGTGATGGTGGCTGGGGGGTTCGACTAGTCAACTAGACCACAGTCGTCACGAAGACTGACTAGGTTTGAGATTGAAGCCGGTGAATTTAAAACTGCGCGAAGGAGGGGCAAGAATCAAGCATGGAGTCGCTTCAATCACGGTTGTCTTTCTCTCAACTTACCGAAGTCCTGACTCGAATCGCAGTTTCCTCCATGTCGTTCCCTCCGATGGCTCGCTCCGATTGAATGGGCGGCGGCGCAGTGGATGTCATTCTTCAGCCATAGAATCTATCTTGCGCCTTAAAGTTACACCTGCTTGGGGTCTCGTCAAGGGGGGCGTTTCTGTTGAATGGGCAAATGACGCGACGTAATCGAAGTTCAATGATATGATGGGTGACACGAGAATCGAAAAGGCAACGGACATTTGGCATGAACAACGCGACACGAAACCGGTGAATGAGGATCCAAGAGCTGATGGAGCCCTTTGGGAGACTTTGGAACATCTGCAGCGCTTCCCTCCCTCCCTTCCCTTCAACCTTGTGCAGAGGCAGAAGGAATGCTGCGTACCATGCAGGCCCCCGGTTGTCGACCGCTTGTCTTTCAGCGGCAAGGGAGGACATCTACCGTATGTGTGTGTACGTGTAGAATCTCAGTGGCGCTCGGTGTTTTTCTCAAAACACCACTGTCTCAAAGAGCATCCTGGCTGCAAGATGCTGAAATATTGATGATATGTCACAGTATTGTGATTGTAGGCTTCAACACAGAGACACACATCCTGCACCACCCCCCTGTCACGTACATGGTGCAATAACACAGAGCGGAACATGGTTGACTGCCCTGTGTGAATACCAGCCACAGATTCCAAATGTTGGGGGTGGCATCAATTTGCACAACTTCTTTCATAAAAATGCAACGCTGTCTTGACAAGGATCTTGACGACGCAAATGATCCTTGTCTATTCACTTGACAATCCAATTAAACACTAGTTTCAAACTGTCTTTGAGGACCCATCAACGCCTGTTTCTCATCTCACAGGCCGAATCTGAGGCCCACGTTGAATTGTCACACATACTACGCAGTACATCCTGTGACTGTCTGGTGCTGAACGCCCAGCTCGCACTACCAATTTTGGCCTCAGGATACAATGACCGATATGGAGAGAAGGCTGAAAGGAAGGAGACAAAAGACAGGAAGCAGGAAGCGGTTCATTTCGGGGAGAAGAAAGCAGTTCAAGAGTGGAGCATCGATTTCGTGGCCGTGACCATAGACGTGACTCGGAGACTGCCCAGTGTTACCACATGATGTTTGAGACCTAGACGGCCATCTACAGTAAACGGATTCCTGGAGGTATTTTCTTTGGTGATGCCCTTGTCCTTGTTGTGTTGATATTTGATCGACCTGAATGGCCGGAGTTTTCAGAGATACAGGAGAGTGGATATGGATGAAATTGCATGTATACTCAATGGCTCAATTCAATTCAAGATAGTCTATCTAATTTTCTATGTGAGGTTTGGAGCCGCATAATTGATTGACTACTGTTCTCTGTCCGGTCTGAGCATCGACCCTGTAGGCGTTATGTGAGAGATTGAGGAATGTTGCACTCCAACGGTAGCCCCTGAGAACTATTGGAAGCGGATGAGCAGGTGCACAAGAGCAAGACATGGCTTATCTTTCTCAACTTAGAGTCTATACCCTTGAAGACACTTTTGATCATGTTGTCGACAACAAGTTGAGCGCTCCTCTCCTAGGCGGAGCTATCGTCAACTTGTCAACGCCCGGAACCATCGTGTTGTGCATCCGGATCTACCACTAATCAAACTAGCCTGACGTACTACGCAATAATGCCTTGCTTGTAGTCTCATTTCAGAATGTCCACATCGTCGCTAGTAAGGACTTACGGGGGTGGCTTCACTCGCAGAAGGAGACGCCGCCCCCTTAGAGCCAGGTGAGAGATATCGTGACTGGTGAATAGGCAAGACTCGAACAGCACAGGCGCGGCAACAGGCAAAAGATGTTCTGCATGGAGCAAACAGGTGCTCATCTTTGATTTATCGAGCCCCCACAGATGATTTTCATCGATGCAGTTGTCATTGCGTCTTTGTGCGAGCACGAACCTTCCTGAACCCGCCTTTCGAGCCTCCTTTCCCGCCACCCCTCCATCTCCTCGCACCCGAAAACACCAAGAACAACTTCTTGTTTGCTCTTATCTCATATTCATCATGCACTTCTTGCTTCCGGCCAACGAAATAACCACGGGAAGCGCTGGCAGAAAACCCCCTCGTCCTTGCACAACCGGACAGACTTTGCCTGAACAGAGGATGGCGACAGGACTAGGAGGCACGGGGATGTTTCCCGGTTGAAAATAGAGCCAACAGTGGAAGATGCAGTCCATGTGGATTGTAGTTGCTTCTCTCTCGGACAGTTGAAGATAATCACAACGTGAAGCGCGCGGGGGTGCTCCCTTGTCAGTGTCGCCAGGTTTGAAGGCTCGTCACTGACAAGATGAACAAACAACTTTAAAAGCCCCATGAATTCTGCCATTTCTATCGAGAAGTTGAACATAGACAAACTATCAAGTCTTTATCAAGATTCACTCTGTTCAATTTCATATAACCATATTCAATACTTTTTTACCATTACCCCTTATTCATCATGGCCTCTCTCAGGAGCAACATCTACGACTCTTCAAACATGGTTTTCAAGAATGGCCAGTTTGAAATGGGCGGAGAATCCGCTATTAAAGCTACTAAGGGCTCTTCTGACGCTCTAGCCGGACCATTGGTGTGGTCTGGAAAAGAGTTTCAGGGGCAGACCTACACTCTCAGCCTTGACCAGAACGACGTTGCTGAGATTGACAGTGCCCTTAACAACTTCAATTGTGAGTGTGGCTGCCAGTGTAAACTAGTCTCGCACATGTGTGAAGCTAACGGACAGCAAATTTAGCACTTGGACTTGACGGCGATGAAGTCAGCCGTGACAATTTCCCCCTCCCCAACCTATCGCACCGGCTCCGCACCTGTGCCGAGACCCTCCATCTCGGGCGTGGCTTCAGCGTTGTACGAGGTCTTGATGCATCGAAGTATACTGATGAAGACAATGTGACCATCTTCTTGGGCCTCGCGAGTCACATAGCCGAGAAAAGGGGCTTACAGGACCGCAAGGGCAACATGCTCTGTAAGTGCACTCAACCATCAGTTCCTTTTTTACATCCACCTACTGCTGCTGCTAGTTTAATTTATCTATCAGTCGATTCTAACGAATGTAGCTCACATCACTGACTCGAAGAAATGGACGGTCCCTACTGACCGCCGCCACGGCATCCACACCAATGGCTCGTTGGTAAGCAATCTTTAGCCCTTCTCATTCGTTTGAAAGGATAAGACTGATCTTATATTAGCCCTTCCACACTGACATGGGATGCGACATTCTATCCCTCCAGGTCCGCCACAGTGCTAAGGAGGGTGGCTACACCTATCTCAGTTCGGCGTGGACAGTCTTCAATGACCTGCTGAGTACTGAACCTGAGGTGGTCAAGACTCTCTTGACATCCAACTGGCCTGTTCAACTGTAAGACCCCTTTACTATATCATGTAAACATGGCAGCTAATGTCTCTTATTTAGTTCTGGACGCAAGGCCTCCTACTACCTAGCCCCTATCTTCTCCTTCCACGATGGCAAACTCCTTGCCAGCCTCGACCCTCATCGTCTAGGACCACACTCCAACACTTCCGATGTACCAAGCCTGACAAATTCTCAAATCTACGCTCTTGAGGCTGTTTCCAAGGCCGCTGCCCGAACGGAGCTGCAGCTTAAACTCGAGACTGGCGACATCCTATTCTTCAACAACCTTGCGCTCCTTCACCGCCGAGACTCGTACACGGACGACGATGAATCCTCCCGCCATATGATTCGGCTCTGGCTTCGTAGTCAGAAGCTGGGATGGGCAATTCCTGATGGCATGCTGCCCCCCTGGAAGGCGGCTTACGGGGAGAACCGCAAGATCAAGGCCAGAAACTACCCTATCGTGCCTTTTGCGGAATACCCTGTTCCAAAATACACGACTAGTTCTGCTGCTTTCATGATCGAAGACTCAGAGGAGAGTTCGGATGAGGACTAAGGCCTGAGAACTGGTTGTAATGATGGCAATATCTGCGTTGTGTTGTTTGGAACAAACTATAGTCACTCTCTTTATCAGACACACTTTCGATTAGTATATCTCTAATTTATGTACGCAAATGGAAATAAAATCTTCCAATTGGCTCTCTTCATCATCTAATCTATGTGAATGGCTTCAGCCTTTGAGAATAGGGCAAGTTATGCGTCAAAAAAGGCTCGGCGTAGAATGATTCTCGAACACTGTAGACTAGAAACAAATCTAGTAGATTATTGCTAGTCTTAACACTAATGACACATTCCTGGATAGTAAAAGCTGACATCAGACTGTCTAAGAGGACGCAGATTAAACGATGACCAAGACTGAAATCAATAATAACCCCCCCAACCAAGACAAAACTCAGTCGCCCACGACCGCCTAGCTTAGCCACAGTCTATCCCCTTCCGGGGTGACCAGAGCATGGCGGTTCTATTTCATGCTCCACCGTCCTGTTTTGCTGAATTGACCGGTGACCTGTCCCAGAAAGCCGGAAGAGCCGACAAGAGCAAGGTTTTCCAACAAGGAGGAGCAACAAGTAATGACGCCAGATAGCAAAAGCTTTGTGTGTTAGTACATAGTTGTTGGTTCCGCGGTCTAATTATTACAAGGACACTCCATGCGTTAGTGCTAGGATAAATGATATACATGTCATGGGGGGAACGGACAGGGCCTCGGCTTGATTCAGGCAGAGTAACCCATTACGCATATATTACATGAAGTATCAAGTAGCTTTGAGCTCCTTTTTCCTAGCTCCTGTTTGAAGCAGTTGGCTTGGCGCATTCCTTAGTTTTGAATTGTCCTATGTCCAATGGTGAGGGTCGATGGGCAGATTGTTATGCAGAAGAGGTCCTTCAGGGGTTGCATCCGGAACCCCTTGACCCAGCCAACATCTGCGCCCTTCAGAGGATGAATTGTTTGCATTGTATTGCAGAAAGCAATGCACTCGGACCCTTCTAGAGATACGTCTGGAGATCCTGTGATCAATTTGGTATGCGTACCCCTGGCTCGCTAGTCCACCTCGCCCCGTCAAACGAGGCCAAATAAACAAGGACCAACATAAGCTAATGCGAGACATCTAGTACCACACCTGTATTACTCCATACGCTTATGGGGATGCGAAAGCGGCCTTGTTGGAGTTGGCATGTTGTGTCCGGTGCCCCGTAGGTGTGGTGACCATCAGAAAGCGGCGTAGTTGGGTGGTAACTCAGATATCACGACTAGCATGTATGTGTGACAGCGTCTCCACGTACCCAGTTTCACCTGAGCTAGGAGTAGAGAAAGAACTGTCACTTTCAAATTACGACCGATCTCATATTCTACCATTGACACTACGTGCCATAGACAAGGGGCTGAGACGCTTGTGTTGAATTAGCCAAAGGCCATACATCACTTGCACTATAACCGGCCATCAGGCATCAAAGCGTCAGAGTAACCGATCAACCATGTTCGTCTGATTTCTCTATTTCTTCCAAATCTCTTCTTTCTTGTCCAGCATCTTGAGGGTAATTTCAATGGCTATACGGGATACCGTAATCAATGTTTCCGATTCGATGTTACATTGAGCTCACATACAAGGCTTCTCCTCTCCAAGAATCACCGTACTGTATTAAGAACTGAATAAATCAGCTCTGCGTGTACCCCAGCAAATTATCCTGTTCCTCTAGAGAACCAAGCCCAGTTGTTCCGCACTTCCCGTCACAAAAATGGTTAAACCAACAGTCCCAACAAACCAACAACAACCCCGACACCAACGGCAGTAGGGCCCCGTACAGCTCCAGCAGTCTGAATAGAGGTAGGAATCTCTTCGGTGCTTGTGACGGTCCAAGTGGCGGTTGCAGAATCATCGGATGGTGACGAGTCTGTTACTAATGAGGCAGACACTTCGATGACAATGGATGACACTGGCTCAACAACCAAAGAAGGCCCCTCAGATACTTCTTCAGTTGGTTCGGTAGACACCTCAGCAACTGTCGCGGAACAACCGGTGCAACATTTTCCAACTTGCACACAGTCGGTGTCTATGCTGATAGTCTCAACTGTGGTCGTGGCCATCTCAGCTCCTTGGATTGTCCTCTCGTTCGTCAAGGTCGAGTAGGTCTCGACAACCACCGTCTCGACAGTGACCGATCGTGTTCGAATCAGCGTCGTCGCTACATCCTCCTTGGACTGCCATGTCTTGGTAAAAGTCTTTGTCATCGTCACGGTTATCTCGGTGGTGCACGGTTCAGTGTCATCGTCCACAGCCTTGGTTGTCAGCGTCTCAGCCGGTATAATAACCTCTATGGTGGTAGAAGAATCAACCGCAGTCGTCGTCACTGCTGGTATGACTACCTCGACCGACGTGACTGTTTCGATCGTTACGTAGCTCTCGATGGAGGTGGCTGGACGAGACCAAGACCAGAGAGAGATGCTCTGTGTATTTGCAGGACATATGGTCGTAGTTGTCGTGAGAGTTTTCAGCGATAGGGATGTTGTGGTAGATAGCGAAGTCGACGACGATGTCGAAGAAGTCGAAGTAGTAGGTGCTGGGGGCGGCGACTCATCTGAGGCGCCTTTGACAGTGATGCACGAGATGGATGGAGGGATCGAAGCAGCATACTGAGAGCTATCTGCTGGTCTGTATTTCCATTAGTAAGTTAGAAAGTGGCTGGGTTGACTAACGTACTTAACCACAGTTGATAGTGTCACGACCGAACATCGTTGCGAACACACAGTTGTCTTAGGAGCCACCTCGGCCGCAGTTACCGACCCAGAAACCTCGTATCCAGTTGGGTATATCCTATCGACAGTGACAGTGGTCGGTTGCGGCTCAGGGAAAGGTGATTGGTGTGTTCCAATGACTGGTCCATCCTTGTCCTCGCGTTCGGCGACAGCTGAGATTGTCGCGGTCAGGAAAAGAAGTAGAAACCTGGTGAAGCTCATGATGCCGCCAGTGGTACAAACACGCAGAGCTCTTGTCACGGTTGTCTCAAAAGATGGATCGTTTTCTCAGTCCGAGACTCTTTGCCATGAAAGGTCCGAGAGGCGAGCTTAAGTAGGCAGGCCTCCCTTTTTGCGCGACATCGAATGCCACTATATCCATTTCTATAACCTTCTCGGGAGTGCCCAGGTCATACGTGTAGCAGAAACTGAGTTGTTTGGCCCCGTCATCCCTTGTTGGTGACACAGGGGCAACCTAAATGCATAACGGAAGAAGCTCTGAGCCAACCAGAATCTCCCATAGATTCTGTGTGACAAGTCGATGTGGCTATCGTGGTACGGGCAGGGGTAAACGGTTTTGTGCGTGACCATTGTAAAGATTAATCAAACAGCTTGGGCGTTGGCAGGTTGTGTAGCAAGTGTGCTATTCGGTAGCCTTGGATGTTGTCCGTGGTCTTTTTGAGGGAGATGAAGGTCCATGCAGGAGTGACGAGGATGTTGATGAACAATAGTGTGACCATCATCTCGGCTCGAGTTTCCGAATAGCTTCGACATAGAATAGATTGGTTGTTCGTCTTGCATTTGAAGGGGAGGAAAAGTAGCATGGTTGTGACGGCGTCGAGGTCTGATCTGGGTCTTCGAGTCCTCGGGTATCTGGTAAGATTATTAGCCGAATCGCTGGATCTAGGGATTGGATAGAGAGAATACGGCACCAGATTATGAGAAACGTACCATGCGCCGCACTGAAAATCTGGCTCGCACAAGCTTTGGGCTAGAGAGAAGGTCATACAAATCAAAGAGACGCGACCTAGGTCGAGGATGTGTCTGCGACCACGGTTGTGCTATGCCCAACGTTCTTTTCCTTGACTAGAAAAATCAGTAGGTAAAGCTACGAAATTTCGAAAACCTGATTCAGCTACCATTCCAGAATTCTGATATTGTCTTCAAGAGAGCTGACGAGCACTTGTCGAGATGGTCGCAATCTAGAGATGCAGTCCTGTCCTCGTAATCCGGCCAAATTATGGCCTCATGTCTGAGACAATCCCCCCGAAACAAGGGACGGAGCGCATGTCTTACTTAGCCAACCGATGAACTGAAGAAATGGCGGTCAGGGACGTTCTCTTTACCGGTCGATGACAGTTGAACAGAGCAACGGTGTGATATGTACGAATCCAAGCATACGCAGCTCCATTAAGTTGTTCATGATTACAAATGTCGTGTGAAAATATCACCAAAACACAATGTGCTTAAGTAGAACATATCAGAAACTCAAAGATTACTTTACATGATGCACATGTGACTGCAAGCTTGATGAACTGTCAACCTAGCCGCTCATTCCTAGTGATGTGATATGACTTGGAAATGTCTCACTACATCTTGGCAGGAACGTTGACTTCCATCCCTTCAGGTCCTCTTCTGACAAAAACAGTTCATCTCCAGAATTGAAAGCAATACTACGTATGTAGGGATCGACCATTATGCGAGATGTGGACCACTGCTCGGCATAGGTTTGAGAGCAGATGTGATAGGTTACATGGCCTAGTATTTGCCGACCAGACTAAACTTGACACACGACAGGATTAAAGTTCTGGATATTTGATGCGAAATGTGCCTCAATAGCCAAATTAGTTGAGCACCATTGATAGATATTCAATTGTGACAAGTGATAGGATTTATCAAGCATGACATATGTATCTCTTCGGTCTCCCTACCGTGTATAATGGAATAGCTTTCAATATATAAGCATACCTACTATAGAGACTTCAACTATACTACTAGGTTTTGCAATCTTAATAAGCGATATTAGCAGGCTAAGCATACCAAGGGCGCTGCACACTTAGTACCCCTAGATTTGTTATAACTGATAGCTAGTGGAGTTTGGAAGATGCGTCAAGTACTATTCTGTAAGGTCTAGAGTATTCAATATAAAGGAATATGCATTTCTAGCTATGAAGATGTTTTAAGTCCATAGAATAATAGAATCAGAGAACAACAGTTTAAGCAACTTGGGCCGATATTGATATATTCTCAAAGAATGAAAACGCACTGGTATTAAACATATAACAGCGGAGATCCCTCGCATTTCCTTATGCCCAGTCTGGTGAAATGGCTGGTGATCGAAGTATGCGTTCTTGAATCGAGTATTATCAGCAACGTCCATTGTGGCCCTGATCAGCACCGGAGCCGGGATCCCGCCGGTTTAGTGGGGCCGTGCCGTCGCTCTCGGCCTGCACCCGGGGATGTGGTCGGGTGTGTGAGGATACGCTCCAAGAGCTTGCTGGCACATTAACTAACGAACTACATTTTTATCTATTCGTAAACAAAATTTCTCGCGTTATTTAGAATGAATAAGACAATGAGCTATGCATAGGGTAACTGGGATGAGTGTGAGAAAAGCTGGGAATTGGCAGCAAATTATCAACACCCCAAGTAAAGCTGTTATGGTGATTGTCTATTATTTCTCATGTTACAACGAGGTTCAGGTCTATAATGTCGTCCACAGTGCATATTCTGGGTATAATGTACAATTCCTCCTTCACGCTTGCGAATCCTACTTGTCTGATGGGTTCAAGGATCTGCTTCTACTCCTTCTGACAGAGACGCCCAAATGAATCCATAATAAACGCAACGTTAAGAGGTGCCCTTCCGGGGTTAGCGACAAGATAATCGCCTTCCTGTCGTCGCGCCAGCTTAATCTGATTCCGGGCCCCTGATCGAACAAGAGTTCGAATACTCTGGTATATACCATGACCAGGATAAGCAACAATTCCTACTGCAGCTGTGCACCGTCATGTTAGAAACCTTGAAATTTAGATGGGAGCTTTGGGGGATTTTACCAGATGCCGTCTTCGAGGCCATCCCGACAACACCTTTGCCGAATCCCTTGGCAGCACCAACCGCACCGCCATCCCTACCACCCTTATATGGCTGCACAAACAGGTCTGCGAAACCCTCTGAAACTCCTTTAACGAGATTTGTACCACCGACGCGTGCTCCAGATTGCCAGTCGTGCACGTGTTCCTGCTCAGGCACCTTTTCACCGTACAACCGTGGCACAGCTCGGAAGCCTTCCGTCACGGCTAGAGGTATGTCAACGTAGAAACCGCGACCATAGGATTTGAAGAAGCCTCCTACTCCGGATGCTGAGGCGGTGGCAATGGCCCCCGCTGTATCCATACAACCACGGCCACTGTGTGAGGGATTATGAGGGATAGAATGTGCATGCGTTGATGGTGCGGGTGAAGATGCTGAACTGCGGTTTGGGCTGTCGGAAAGTGATTCAGGATCTGAATGCGTGATAGCTTTCTGACGCTGTTTGTATGTCTCTATGGGTCTTGTGACGATTCCAGCTGTGGCTTTTGCCATGTCGGCTGACGTGCCAAGTAGGGCTGAGGCAGTTCCAGTGACGGGATCCCAGCGGCGGTTGATAATACGAATAGTTTTTGTTTCGTTTCTGAACAGTGAATTAGTTCCGTGACACAATGGAACTGAGTGTATCCACAACTTACATGGATAGTTTCTTCTCGTCAATCTTAAGATGCTGGAACAAGACCCCAGCAGCCGCCTTGGACAACCGGATCTGCCTCCCAGCTCGCTTGCAGAGCCACACTGCAGGCTGGTCCTTCAAAATGTCGCACTGCAGATTCTCAAGAGGTAAGTTAGCATGGAATGACCTCACTGCCGTAGCGATTCCATTTTCACGCTTCATCCGGGACGCTAAGCCGGCAGCCGCTGCAGCAGCTTCGGGAGTAAGGCAAAACCTGATTGCGTTGGACAGATTTTCAACGTCAAGTTGCTTGTGGGGAATTGGCTTGGGACCGGCCCCTGAAGCCGCAACCATGTCGCCCCAGAAAGGCTGGCTGGTTACTAGTTAATGTTGAGAACGTTTATAGAGGAGGGCGACACTTACTCGCCAAAGAAGGGGATCACGGTGGTTGGCCTTCCGTTCAACAGACCACAAGCGGTTGTGCCTGCACCTCCGTGATGAAATACAGCCGAGACTTGGATAAAAAGCCACTCGTGAGGACAGTCGCCGAGGAAAAAGATGTCTTTGTCCTCTACACCACCAAGATTGCTCCAGCCTTTAGAAATAATGGCCCGAACACCAGTTCGTTTAACAGATTCCACCAGGATCTGGGTCATACGCTCAGGGTCATCAATTACAATACTGCCAAAACCGATGTAGATGGGCATTGGACCGGCCGCGAGGAAGTTGGCGAGATCCGGGGGCGGAGTGTACTGGGGAGCTTCTCGGAAGAAGAAACCACATACATCTAGAAATGTCAGCACATATGTGCTTTCAGGAGTTTATGGCACGAACCGATATATGATGGCCAGTCTGCTGGTTTTGGAACCAAGGCTGGACTCCAACAGTATGTGAAGGGAATTTTGAGTGTCTCGGCCAGAAGAGGACCCTCGGATAGTGGTACTGGTTCTAGGTCTATAGTTTTCCTCCAGTCATTGATAACGTCGCCAAGTCTATTCATGTCAATTAGATCGTGTCTTATAACGAGACCAGGTTGTCGACTTACCCCTGCCAGGTCAACCACTCGACAACGCTGTACGAGATGTAGTTTGCAACTCCATCATCCATAACCTTCTTGGATCCGGACTTGAGATTTGCTAAAGGATGGGAGAAGCTCCTCGTGCTGGTCCATGGCATGGTGAACATCAGATGAACAGGGATTCCCATGGCTTGCGCGCAGTGTATATGTGCAAAGCTGGGTGGATTAGCAATAATGGCATCGGCAACGAACGGTCGGCCGTCGACTGGGTCAGGCTGTAGACATGACTTCCAGCATCCCTCTAGCATCTCTTTGACCATATCGCGCTTACGCTGAATCTCTCCGCTTCGAAGTGTCTTGAGATTAGGAATAAGACCCGGGTTGCGAACCATAAAAGACATTAATTCGGATGGATTTCCTCCAATGGGGAAGAATTCAAGTCCTGCATCTCGAACAAACTTATCAAAGACGTCATGCGTAGCTAGACGAACTCTGTGGCCATGTTTGAGGAGTTCGCAGCCGAGCGCGACAAAGGGCTGGACATCACCACGACTACCGACAACCTGAATGACAATGTTGAGCTTGATAGGGAAATAGCTGGGTCTAGAAGAGCTTTCGACTTTTTCCGAATGATTGGGAGATACAGGAGAGACTGGCTCTTGGTAGGGTGGAAGAGGAGTTTTGACGTCGGGGATGAAGCGGGAGAGTGTCCGACAGAGGCGAGAGTTGAGATCGACGTCGACGCGGCCATCACCTGTCGTTGTCAGCTAAAATAACGGAGATGCGAAATATAGCATTTACCTCGCACTGATGTTGTCTGATTCAAATCATTTCTGACAACAGATTCGTATGAGGGTAGATAGTCATCAGGGACGACTTCTGGAAGATCACTGTAGGGAGAGAGTTGAACCTCTGGGAGGTCGTTGTAGGGAGACAATTGAGGCTCCTTGCCGTGGTTATTAGGAGAGTGGTCCATGGGTGTAGGGTGTCAAGAAAGAGTAGAATACAGAACAAAAAGAAAGGTAAGTTGGAGGCAGATAGACACGGGAGAAGACAAAGAGTTTAATTGGAGAGAAGTGAAGGCAGGTTGGTGATATTTGAAGAAAAGCTTTAACTCAGGAACACAACTCCAACTCTAGCTCGGCACAAGTGTCTATCAACACATATCAAAACACAACATTCTACCCAACCGGATACGCCACAGCGCAACTACCAAGACCCTTATTGGGAGACCGGCACTGCCCCAAGACGACGTCCAAACATTTGAGACCGCCATCAAGACATCTCAGTATCATGCATATGCCGCGGCAGACGTCAATGGCAAGTGGACAACGCGTCCCAGGACCTGAGCCTCAATGAACGATCGTTTCAAACGGACATATCCGGTTGCGCGTATCTGTCAAGTGCAGCGGTAGGGCTGGAATTAGCACGATTCGATTCGTATTTACACGCTTTCATGTTTCGTAAAATGCGCTTTGTGTGAGCGGACAGACCGTTTAATCGGAAATAGCGTATAAAGCTATACGCGTATACGTATATTGACCAAACTTTTGCTGGTGGGTCGCTAGTCATGGAGAATGATCAACAAAGCTTCATCTTCATCCGCGTATAGAATGAGATACGGTTCTGAAACGGGAATGAAGGAATGAAGTAGATGTAAGCAAATGACAATATGAAAAAAAAATACAGAATGTATATAATACTTAGCCAAGGTCCGAATACAATTACTCTTGTCGACATCAACTTGCAAGATCCTCTGAGAAACGCCCCGTCCCGTTAGAAGCGTGAGAACAGAGACAACCAAGCATAGTCGAAGATATACCACCGATTCAGCTGAGAAACTTCAACGAATAGCTCAGCAGCCATGTCAGACAACGGTTCTGGCTCAGGATCCCCTGGAGCATATGTCTTCTACAACTACAACCCGTCGTTACCGGCCGCCATCGTCTTTATCGTTGTTTTTGGTCTCTCGGCCATACTACACACATGGCAGCTTGTCCGCAATAGGACATGGTACTTCATTCCATTCCTAATCGGATGTCTCTGTAAGTGTATTCTCTATAACGACAAAACCTGCATCTCTAACAAGCTATGTTCTAGTTGAATGCGTTGGTTACATCGGCCGTGCCATGTCCGCCCAGGAAGCACCCGACTTTACCAAGAACCCCTACATCATCCAATCAATCCTGCTACTTCTCGGTCCTGCCCTGATGGCTGCATCTATCTACATGATTCTCGGCCGTTTGATCAGACTTCTCGACGCAGGCCAGCTGTCGATCATCAAGCCTCGATGGTTGACAAAGGTCTTTGTTACAGGTGATGTGCTATCGTTCCTGGCCCAGAGTGCAGGTATGCCTAGATTTGTGAACCAGACAAAGACGTATAATGACCTTTTACCCTACAGGCGGCGGTCTACTTGCAACGGCTAAAGACAAGGACGGTGTGAAGAAGGGCGAAAACATCATTATCGGTGGTCTCGGTATCCAAATTCTCTTCTTTGGTTTCTTCATGGTCGTCACTCTCATCTTCCATCTCCGCATCCGCCGCAGACCAACACAGTCTTCTATCGAAACCATCACTCCTTGGCCGCAACTTCTCCTTGTCCTCTATGCGACTAGTTTCTTCATTCTTGTTCGATCAGTGTTTCGAGTGGCAGAGTATGTCCTCGGCAAAGATGGCGAATTACAGTCCAAGGAGTTCTGGATTTACATTTTCGACGCATTGCTCATGGGACTTGCATGCTGGCTCCTCAACTGGTTCCACCCTAGCCGGGTGATCAACCGCGGTCATGATGCGAAGAACGTCGCAGCTACGGAGGGGTATGTGATGGAAGATGGCTTGTATGAAGGATACCGTGGAGAACCACGACACTCATACTCTCAAAATAAGCAATAGAGTGTGGCACTGGATAGTATGTCGCAAGGAAAGTTCCGCGAGAGGCTGGATGGAAATTAGCGAGACAGGAACATGCAGGAATCGGTAGAAATAGTGTTTTTGGCGTTGAGGTGATATGGGTATCTGGCCAGGACATAGATGGCCTCGCCTGGCTTGTTTAGTCTTGATTGAAGGCTATTGAATAGAGTTGAGATGGAAGTAGCCAATGATAGAAAGTGTTTTTTTGTTCAATATCAAGATAATATAGCAGGCAGTTTGAAGCTGCGATTAATCAATACCTATGAATAGTAATTGAAAGGCTATGTTGCTTAGTGGATATGTAATGACGGTATCATGCAGCAAAAGCTTCAGCAACTATGTTTTCCGGAGGTGATCGAGCTCAGAATTGACACCAAGTTTGCATACCATGGCAAATCGTGACGAACTGATAATGTAGGGTCGTGGTCTTGTATGCAGGAAGGGGGATGTCATGAGACAGGTAACAAAGTTTGGTGAGTTGTTGGAATAAATTGGGACCAACTGGAAAAAATGTGGAAAGATAACATTAAAACTTTTTTTTTCTTTTTTTGTCGATGACATTTTATCACTCAGGACTTGACAGAAGGGGTTATTGGGGATGTTGATCTTGGTCGGCAGATGAAGAAGAATCAAGACATGCCTCAACAAACCCCAAGACAGCTAACGTTTGTTAGTCCTGCGCAATAAACCAACTCGAAACTAGAGAGAAGACGGACTGGAAATGAAGCATCTTGGCGAAACAAGCACAAACCATCTTCCTGCAGAGATTGTGAGAACACTGGATGTCCTTCTAACAGTACTATACCGTATCAATTACTACTGGTAGGTAATTTTGAGTGGCACACACCAGAGAGGGAGCCCAGGCCAACTGACAATACTGTAATTTACTCAGACTGCTATTCTAATCCGCGCCACGCGACAATAATCTCGTGGTTCAGCCCGATTATCAATCCTCTCCAACAGCCTTAGATTTCCTGCTAATCCCGCGGAGTGTGGGAAATGTCGACATAAGGAAAAGGCCCTCCGTTCCATGTTCCACGTTCCGGCTTCTCATCTACAAAACCACGTCATACTCAGCATGTCTCCGATGATCGAGATTGACACAGAGCCTCAATACCTCGCACCAAAAACTGCCAGTCTTGTCTGTCACTGACAAGGATCCAAGAACGGCGCAAAATCCCTAATATGGAATAAATGGATATCGAATGTTTTACAGCACAACACAGCACTGCATTAGCACAGCCCTTGCCTCCCTCCCGTCTTGATGAATAAGATGGGAAGAAGAAGAAAATTTGAAAAGAGCGGGTCTTGAATGTCTACAGTGCTGGTAGTGGTTGGTACATTACAAGACAGTGAAAATCTTGAATTTTGTTGACGAATGCTTTAGAAGCCCTAGAAAAATTCTATCCAAGGTTCTAAAGGACACGCTAGTTGCAGGCCAAAGCAAAAGACCAGAAACCAACGAACCATGGGGCTGCTAGTGGGCGAGCCGAGGCAGGCCGCTTTTCTCCTCTGCATTTCATTCGTTGCTAGAAGCAGAAGCAGTCCAGAAGGAAGAGAAGGAGAAAAAATATAGTACACCTTGGATGGAGAGACGGGAGACGGGATGAGCTGAAGTGATGATGATGAAACAAAAACGTGTTGTATTCCAGTTTATTCTTGTTATCTACGAGTCAGTTCAGTTCTTCGTTGACACCGATGATGATTATTAATGGACAGCGGTGAGGCAAAAGAATGGTTCTTATTCTTATCCTTATCTGAGTGTAGGATTGCAGAAATGTCAAAAGTCATGATACTTTTCTGTAATGCGGTTGCTGAGGGGAAAAGAAGCATTGACAGGACAGAATCATATCATGATGTGTGTGCGTAACATTTTTTGTTGTTCTCTTTTTTTCTTACCACTTGTCCATTTGGGCATGGGTTGAAGATCCAGGTTTGGAAAGCATCATGATGAGAGGGCAGGGAACAAGGACCGGGGAACGCCGGTCCGCCAAGGGAAAAGAGGGAAAGTGGAATTAAATTGTGCGTTAACGTGCTGTGCACTGGGATACGGATCAAAGACACACCTGGGCGATATGCGAGTCAGCTCTAGAGCAGGTATGTGACAAGTACATCTCACCCACTTCTGTTAAAAGCTGCATTAACCTGCACCTCTATGCAACTCGAGGAACGCCGTGTCAGTGGCTGCCTCAAGTGGTGTGCATCTCGCCTGGAAACAACCAACCACGGGGTCCGCCAGTCCAGCCGTGTGAAACCTTCCATCTTCGGACTGTAGGCTCAGTGCTCAAGACGACGCAGCAACGTGTGACCTACAATGCAATGTATTTTTGGACATCAATTGGATCTCAACAAGACCAAAAAAGACCTCTTCGGCTTTCGATTGTGAATTTATTCTGTAGGCCGGAGTTTGACAAATGCATGAGATTATGTTTTATGGCGTCTCAACAACTCTGGTGCATGATCTTCCCCCTTCAGACTTGTCATGCTGGACTCTAATTACAGTACTATAGACGCCAACATCAGGTCAGTGCGTCTAGATTCTCCTCTTCACCGCAACAGACACCATGGAACTGTCCTGCATCTGCATGTATTGTAGGTAGACAGTGTGAGATTGCGAACCAGAAGCGTTCCCAACACACCACACCACCACACGGATCTCGCCAAGAGAGCCCAGTGCGCGTTCTCTAATTCCTCTCAACTCACTCGTGTTCTAGAGACGTTTCACGAGAACGAGAAAAAAAAGTCTACCAACCACAAAACTCATCTTCCATGGGGGGCCCCCCCTGGAC
>JABFFC010000265.1:19390-31079 GCA_013623535.1 Fusarium penzigii | reverse complement strand
TTTTTTTTTTTTTTTTTGTATCACATAACTGACAGGAGCACTAAGATCTTCATTGTTCAAAGCCAATGTATACAATCAGATGTGTGAAGGATTCGTAATGTTGAGTTGTCTGGCTTACACGGGACAATTAAACCATCCGGGACGAAATAAGCAACGTCCACTCCAACGTTTCGCGTTTGGGTTATTTCATTCGACTTCACTGTTTTCGAGCTGGATAACAAAGATATGACCCAATACAATCAAACTCCGAAATCCGCTCGAGACGTAACCCGTAAGCTTACAACTGGCCCCTTGAGCATGGGTAAAGGGGGGAGGGGGGTGGTGGATGAAAGAGGGTGTATTCGATTTCCAGATGGTTATAGATCAATGACTTGCTCATCTGTTGATCATTCCAATTCCATATTTTTTTTAATCTAGCGCTCTAATTTCATAAAAGCCTGTCCTGTCCCATCTCCTCACTCTTGGCTGCTGTGTACTCTTCTTCTGTAAACCATTAACCACTTATATCCTCAAGAGTCACCATGCCTCCAGCAAGTTTCGACGAATGTACAGACATCAGTATATACTGTCCTGTTGAGGCCACCGTCCTAGGCTACATCCCAAACCGCGGGTCCAGCATCTTCTTCACTGTCGCTTTCGGTCTGACATTTATCACGACGGTGTTTCTGGCCATTCGATCACGAACCTGGACGTATGGCGCTACATTGGGTACAGGTCTCTTGTTAGAGACAGTTGGTATGTCCTCTTATACAGCAATGAGCTATTATGAGTCAACGTTAACTCTTCAAAGGTTATATAGGTCGTGCTCTTATGGATCCGAATCCATGGAACCGAGCTGGTTTTCAAACCCAGATCTGCTGCATCATCATCGCTCCCACCTTCATCTGCGCCGCCATCTACCTCACTCTAAAACACGTCGCTCTCGCTCTCGGTCCTCAACTCTCCCGTATCCAACCTCGCTGGTACCCTCGTCTCTTCCTCCCCGCCGATCTGTCATGTCTCATCATCCAGGCGATCGGCGGCGGTGTCGCAGCAGCAGCTACACGTGAACAACCAACCCTCGTTCAGAACGGCAACAGGACCATCATCGCAGGTGTGGCCCTGCAGGTTGTTGTCCTTCTCATCTTTGGCGGTATGGGACTGGACTACTTCCTTCGAGTTAAGAAGCATCTAAGCCATGATGGTGCCGATCCAGCTGCTCTGCGGGTATGGAGGGATACAAAGTTCAGACGCTTCATGTATGCCGTCGTGGGAGCATACCTAGCCATCTTTACACGATGCATTTACCGGTTCGTAAACCACCTCACTCTCTACCCAATCCCTCACTAACCAGTACCTTGTAGAATTGCTGAAATGGCTGGCGGTTGGGGAAACCACATTATGCAAGACGAGCCGAGTTTCCTTGTCCTCGATAGTAGCCTCGTTCTCATCACCGGTGTGCTCCTCACGGCTTTCCATCCTGGATTGCTGTTCCCACAGATGGCCAATACTCGCAAAGCAAAGAACCAAACGATTGAAACCGAGATGACGGCTGGAGAGTCATCGAGTGACCGCAAAGTCGAGAGGACGTAGAGTGTTCACTGAAGAAATAAATTTCCAATAGGTTTAGGATCCGTCAAGAACGACTGGTTTTTCTTAAAAATAGACTTGAAACATCATCTACCTTGATATGTGCTGAGCTTTTTGTCTTTGTGAAATGCCGCATTAATTGTATCATGCCTGTAGCAACCATGCTATATATTGCCATCAAGACTTTACCAGTCTATCTTCTTCACCATCATCGTCGCTGTCCGTTTCCTCCTCCTCGTCTTCGTCATCCTCCTCCTCGTCATCGTCATCTTCTTCCTCCTCGTCTGATGTCTCTTCCTCTGTCTCCTCTTCTGACTCTTCACTGCCTTCCTCTGCTAACCAGTCGTCCAAGGTCTTTGCACCAACACCCTCACCCGTACCATTTGTTTTACCCGGTACAGCCGTTTTAGCGGCCTCGTCAAGTCGCTCGCTGGCTGGCAAGTTGCTCCTCTCAGTGTCATATCGGGAGCTCTGGGTGTTCTCAGGCTCACGTAATCGACGGTCAGGTTGTTGACCTTCTTCTACCCAATCCGGTAGTGGTTGATAGCCTTGGATGCCATGGATACCACCACCCCCAGCCAGAACCAAGGTTGAAGATCCTAGCAAGAAGCCCTTTCGTGACTCTGAGGGGCTGTGAGCCTGTGGTGCCGGCTTCTCGGCCAGAAGCATCAGCGTCGCCAGCTGAGGAACAGCCAAAAGGGACCTGTACATTCTTGCTCGATCTCGCAGGTCGAATGACGTGTCATATCTGACTAGCAGTAGAACGTAATCCCACAGTCTGACAATAGGGTGTGTTTCCGTGTCCATGGGTGGATCTGCCTCCGCATCCCTCTCCTTTTCTGCCTCACTCTTGCGGTTTAGGTAATGAAGGTACACCTTAGCTGCGAGCACAAGGATTTGCTGTTTGGCCGCATCAGACTCACTGGCAAAGTCCTTGAGCAGAATACGGAGAACATCTGGTGCAATATTGTCTTCCCCGTTCAATCCTGAAAACTCGCCGACAAGCCAAATGATAGTCGCTCGTGCCTGAGGATCCGTAGCTGAATCGAGGTTCTTTGCAAGCCGCACAACTGTTCCGACATGTCCCTGAGCATCTTGCTGAATCAAGTGCCGAATCACTGTCAAGGACTCAGCAGCGAGGGTACCATCCAGACTTGTGATTTGTTCCAACAAGAGCCTCAAGCATCGCGGTGCAGTGGCCGTGTCAGCCTGTGCACAACGACCAATGGCACGTACTGCCTCGCGCACCAAAATTTTGTTGCTACCTTGTGAAAAATGCTCCAACTCCTTCAGGATGAGACTCTTGATGTGCAAGGGACTGTGAGGGAAGATGATGGTCAGGATTTCCAGCTTCAGCTCCCATATAGGAGCCGGGTCAATGGCGCGAACTAGGAAATGAGTAGCATACTTTACAAAGTCTTTCGGTCGGAGAAGACAGACTGAGACGATGTTGTACAAGGCAATTTGCTGGATGTCCTGGGCGCTGCGCAAAAGGGCAATGAGAGGCCCAACGGCGAGCCTGACGTAGTCTGGTGTGCCAACGTCAACATAGCATCTCGTTACAGCCACGACGACACCAGAGTTGCGGCTCTGAAGAAGTGGTTTGATACTGTTGAGGAAAAATGCTAGATCAGGATCTATCGCTCCTGGCCTTTGTCCCTTGTTTGCTTGTCGGGCTTCTCCATAAAAGTCATCGACCTTGGTATCTTCCGACTGTCCAGTTTGCTCATCGGCGCTCTCTTCGCTGCGGGGAAAACATCGTCGGGCGTAATAAACCATGAGTCTCAACGTAGCCAACTGGCTCCATTCGTCCATGTCTACTACCTGCTTGACCAAAGACCGATAATGCTTGTGAATGAGATCTATCCGGTCAGGGCAGATCTCCAAGAAGGCAGAGACAGCAGCACCGGCCACATAGTACAGTTTGTCGCCCAACAAAATCGCCAAATATTCGATCAACTGTGGTGCCTGACTCGGGTCCAACCGGTGACATTTGGGAATCGCAAGGGCGGCAGCTTTCCGTACATAAGGGCTCATGTCTGCGACACCTTTCTTGATTGCAAGAGATACGATCTGACTGATGACCGGAACACGGATCCCTGACATGGTCTTGAGGGCGAGAGCTCGGACTTGGGGGTTTTGGTCGGACAAGGATTTCTGGATCGTGTTGATGGAGAGGAGGGCGAGGTCGGGCTCCTGCTCGGCATGGTGGATGAGATAGATGTAAACGAGTTTCTTGATCTCGAGGTTCGGTGAAGCGACATTCTTGACGACGGAGGAGAAGAGCGGCAGGGTCTTGTGGTTGCGATACATCATCTGCCGGTTTAACTACATCAGCAACTATTCCAAGGGGGTTCAGAGATCCTGTACACACCGCGATAACGCGCCGTAGACCCTCAAGGACATCGCGATCACTTCGACTGTCCAACAGCTTCCTCATCTGATTCCGGTCGAGAGGCTTGGACGACGTCCTAGCACCGCGCGTAGCCTGGGCGGCATCGAGAGTGAGCTCTCTGGCTGGGGACATTTGGTCAGTTCGGGTATTGACGGCGACAGGCAGAGACAAGGAGTTAAAGACTCACCAGTCTCCATCAGACTAGAAATCCTCGCTATTGACTCCATGACTATGGACTGAGCGCAGGCTCGACTGCCGCTGTGAGTATGGGAAGGAGCTGGCGTGGAGGGAAGGTGTCGTAAGGGTCAGGAATGACGTTGTATAGGAAGCTGCTCGGCGCGCGGTGTATTTGGTGGAGGGGTGCAGTTGCTGGTGGGGGCATTCATAAGATTGACCTTTACGCCTACCTACATCAATCATTTCATTCCTTCAAAATGTCATGAAGCCACATCACGAAACAACAATATCTTTCTAGTATACATCATTCACCAGACTGAACACAATATAAGAAACTTAAATGCGAAGATTTATTTCACAGAGTAATGACAATCTAGCATATCATCCTTACACTTCTCCAAGAATCAACAACTTCTGGCACGACATATAGCTACCCTGGAGATAGCAAACGCAGGCGACGATGCCCTCTCAATTCACAGTTCTCACACCAACTACACCATCAGAGCTTCTATCATATATCATCTCACACCTCAAATGGCCTACGACAGTAGTAATAGGTTACTCAAAGTCTGATTTTCAGACAAACCTCATCCAGGAGATCACCCACAACCTCACACTACAAGACGATAACAACACCAACACAACACAACCCAGCGACAGTCTCCTCAAAGCCTCACTACACCAAATAGCAATCTCTCGCCATATACGCATCCTCTTTACACCTACAGTCACTCATCTACGCTCTCATCTATCTATATTCTCACCAAATGACTCTCCCGTTCCCCCGCCTCCAAATCATAACCCGCAGACAAGCCAGCCCGCACTTATCATCTACGGCTTCTTAGAGCTTCATCGTGACGGAAGCGAGTGGTCAGCACAAGGCGTTGGAAACTCAGCAGCTCTTCTCGTAGATGCTGCCGTGCGGAATGATTTTAAAGCTGCCATTATAGAACCGCGTAACCCTGGCGATTCTGGTGACACAGAGCACCTAGCCGGAGAGATGCTTCCTTTGTTAAACGGGACGGAAATGAAAGCAGATGGAACTTGGAGTGGACGGACTGTGAGTGTACGGCAAGCCCTCAGTCGGTGGTTCACCTTTGAAAGCCCAGAAGATTGATGTCACAACTCACAAGCACCAACATTAAACGCATTAAATCCTCAGACATTTATATCGTGCATCATTTCCGTATATCAAAGTGTCATACACGGGCGTCAAGACCATGAAATCATCACTCGTGTTTCCAACGCCAGATAGTGGTATCTTCCCAAGCAAACCCATCCGCCCATACCCAGAGAAAACTGAATTACCAAGATGAAACCGAACGCCAACTCTTCGAAACGTCGTTCACATAAATGTGGCCTGCTCCATTTCTGTGATATAGAGCTTAATGTGAGACTCCATCTTGAGATACTCATCGTAGGCGGTATGAACCTCATTCTCGATGTTCTCCTTAAGGTCGAGCATCTATCGGCAGTTAGCACCTTTTCATGGCCGCAGGGATAGAATGACAAAAAAAAACTTACCTTCTTCTCGGTCTGCTCAATTCTGACACGCCGCACCTCCATCTCTTTGCCCTTCTCTGTGTGTTCCTCCGTGAGCTTCTTGTGTACAGCTCTCAGTTCATGCATCTTCTCCTTGGCCTCTTGAGCCTTGAGGTTGCTCTGCTCACGTAGCTTCTCAGTACGTTCCGTCCACTTGGCCAGCTGGCGCTTCAGCATCGTTTCCGCACGCTCCACCTCTCGCGCGTTATTACCGCGCTCAGAGAGGGCGTCACGTTGCTTTGCATTGCGGGCCATCTCCTCCTCTTCCTTGGCAAGTTCCGAAGCAATCTCGTCTAGAATCTTGATGCATGAAGCGACATCTGTTGACACCACAGAAAAGGAGTCTGTTGATGTCTGAAGAGCTCGTGCACGACGATCAAGAGCATCAATGTGTGCCTTGTCATTATTGAGAATCTCCCGCAGTTCAGCGAGGTTTGCCTGAAGAGCCGAAGGGCTTTGAAGCACGTATGGTCGCAATTTGATGCTCTCTTGCTTCAGAGTCACCTTCTCCTGTGCCTTTTGTTCCAACAGTGACGTGAGCTCGTTCTTCTTATCTTTTGCTTCCTCCAGCCTAGACGCAACCTTTTCTTGGTTTCGTCGAAGCTCCAGAAGCCTTTTCTTGAGCTCCTCGTTTCTCATAGTCTTTTGTCGAACCTGCGCTTCCATAGCCTTGCGATTATGCTTCATATCCTCTAATCGACCCTCGTTCTCCTGGTTCTCAGAATAGAGAGTCTCGATTCTTGTCTTTGTCGATTCGGCCTTGTTATAGTACTGATCAATGACTGTTGTTTGGGACTCGCGGAATCGCACAAAGTTGATGAGGTAGCTGAAAATCTTGACAAGGCGCTCATACGTAGGCTTGTACAGATCGTTGAAACTGAAATCGGTGATGCCGCATTCGAAAAGCAACCTGCGCAGCGATACATAGAACCCCATCAGGTTGCGTGTGTCGGGAGGAATAACATCTGCGTATTCGCCGGCAACATCCTCGGCGGCGGCGCGCATAGCCGGCTCAACAGTCTCGCGGGTTGCATTGAGAAGGAGCTCAGCAAACCATTCGAAGATTTGTTGAACGTAGATGGGGTTGGGTTTCTGAAGGTCTGGGATGGTGAAGTTGATACCAATATCCGTGATACATCCGACTATTTCGCGGTCAGGGAGGCGCATGAAAGCATCTGCCTCTTCTTCTTTCTTTCGAGAGCGCGACTGCTGCTGCTGCTGCGGAATGATACTCATTCTCGAGTTATAAGCCATGGTTGTATGGTTGTTTTTTGTCGACTATAAGCTGTTGAATTAAAATCTTCGATGTAATGGCGGGGTGGTTTAATTGTTCACTTGGAGAACGCGGTTCAATAACGTGTTGGTGGTAAACATGTTTAGGAGGTGTTGCTGTGGAAACATCATGCTCCATGATCAATCACGTGATTCTGAGAACCCGTGAAGAGTTCAGGATACATGCGGTAGATTTCAATGAACATAATTACAGCCTCTTAATTGGAAACATCTTATCTGGATTAAAGAAGATAGCTTAATCTTAATTCTAGTAGGCTATCGGTTTTTGGTGATGCCGTTGTGGTTCGTTCATGATCAGTAAAGGACCTACCTGTGTTTGCTATGGAGTGTGTTGTTCAAAAATAGTTTTAGAGGTGCTTTATGACTTGATGGATATTGCCGATTTACAAAGAACAATACACAAGAATAGTCGACTCTACTTCAGAAGATGAACGGTGTCATGTTCTTCTCAGTCATTGATAAGAACCACCCCCTTCTCTTCTAAGCATTCTGTCATCAACTTGCTCAACCCTCACGTAACTCTCCGAAACCTCCGTCTAGACTTACTCGCGGAAGATACCAACGCTTCCGCACTGTCCGAAGAAGCTTCAACTGACTCGATACCTAGTGTCGAAGTTCGGCATTTATGTCAAACACGAGTAAAATCAACGGCGTTGCGCCAACGAGTCATCCGGCAGGTGTTAGAGAGAAGACTTCAAAGTTAATTCTCAACTGTTGTTTGGCATTTGGTAACCGGCGACTCAGATGACATGTAACTGTGGTCAGGATCAATGCTCTCTTCTTGATGGCGATCGGCTGGTCCCTCATTTATCACGCAGTAGATCAAGTTACTGTACTTTTACAAACCTACCTTCGCTTGTTCGGTTACTTCGCGTATGTGTTCCCTCATTTGGCTTCAACCGTCCAAAGCAAGCATCGCAATTTCGTCTGATCGTCTGCCTTGCATTCTCTCACTGGTAGCGACTGGTATTCTCGTAACACCCGCTCCAATCCATGTGGTTGTACTATGGCAGCACAAGCGAGTGTGTAATGTGCAGTATAGTACTGTAATTACATGCCCCTCTGAATTTGATGGCTTGATATCCACAGAGAAGCCAGCCATGATCGAACAAGTTGAACCAGGCGCTTGACAAGTCAAAAATATCTCTCAAGTCCTTTTACGGATCGAACGGCCTGATAGACTTTTGATTCGTCCATTACACTGCATCTCTCTTGTCCTCAAGCACGCATCGCATCCTCCTGTACACGTGGCGGTACACCATTCTACAAGACCAGCATGCCTGGTTGAAGACCGCTCGCCCTTGGACAACCGACCACCCCTTGGAACGCCCCTGAAAGTCGGACGAGTTGGATGTGCAGTTGAGGTCCTTGCAGTTGCAGTGGAAAAAGGATAAAACAGCAGCGATGGCGGGGGTTTAAGGGAATTCTGGAACAAAAAACAAAGAAGTCTCATCGTAAGGATGGGACCGGAGACCCCGTCCCGTGTCGAAACATTGAGATCGATTGGTCCCCCTCCCTTCATTGTCTCCTTGAAAAGGATGGTGCCATGATGAAACAAGGGAAAACCCGGTCTTAGTGGGGGGATACAAGAAAGAATTATTTGGGCCTGGGCTTCAAGGGCATTGGTCCCGCGTTTTTCTCTGTCCCTTGAGCTGGTTTGTTTCTACTTGATACTGATAATAATATTGAACCATCTGATGTAGGGATTCATCAAGGCAAGGCAGTTGGCAGTCTTGCAGCCCCCTGCGTTGAGTCCCAGGATGGACGTGGCGGAAAGGGGGGAGGGAGATGCAGTAGTGGGAGATGTTTCAAAAGCGTTACTGCAGGAGTGCATCAAGACAGTCAGATATCCTTTAGCTGTACAGTACAGTGTCTGGCGGCAAACGGCAATGCCAGTTGTGTAGTCAATCCATTTTATCGCAGACTACCAACCTACTGTGCATGTACAGTACATACGATATCTGCGCCTGCTACATGGACAAGGAAACGTCAACGATAGACCATGACGGAGCCCGTATGTAACTGAAAGAAAGGACTGACATGCATGACTCCTGCGGGTAAACATTAGAGTAACCGTTGTTGAACAAGGAACATCCCAAGAAGGTGCATTGTTTGTGCGGTATTAAGAATTGTTCCCCTCCTCGGGCCGCTACACGAGGAATACTGGGGAGTGATTGATGATACTGTGCTATCAATAGGGAGGTAATCTTATTCAGGCCCTACAAGACCCTTTTTTACGCGGTAAAACATCAAAGCGGGGGATGCTCGTGGTTGATGGGCTTGGATCGTAAAACGGCGTTGCACATAATATGCGGAAGAACTGGTCCGTCATGGCACAGATATCATCGATTAAATCGACCATCCTTGATGGTTTTTGCAGTTGACAAGATTCCACCTTGGCAAGGCAGACATGGCAGGACATGGCAGAACAGGGCAGGAAAAATACGAATGACGTCTAGATAAGTCTTGGGCAGAGGAATGTAGAACCAGCGACCTGGGAAAAACAACAGACGAAAATCATTGATTAGGTTCAGCAAGGAACAAAACTTACCAGCCACCCCGAACCACGACTAAAGGTAAAACGAGCGATGGTCAGCTTCTGATTGGTTTAGTTAAATGAAACAAGGTCGTGGCTCTAACGGTCAATCATGATGTTTACATTTTACTGGTAAAGTCTATCATATCCATGAAGAAACATGTTGATCAACAAATAAACACTAGATCGATAAAAATAAACAACAATGGCCAGGCCGTTGCTTAAACTTTGGAATAGTCGTTGACAATGTTCAACGGTTAGGTTTCTGTTAAGGAGAGAGAGAGAATGACTTGCATCTTGCCACCTGTTGGCACGCAGGCTAACAATCAGAAATGCCGTAAATCCATTCCTTTCTTGTAGACATCCAATCCAACAATGCTGTATGTCTTGGAACCTACTGTGCTGTCTCAGGGACAGGACCTATCATAGAGAAGTGTTGCAGTTTGTTGTAGCAGACAGCAGACAGATCACAACTGAACTGAGTTACTGCGAAGCAATGTTGAATATGTGAATTTAGCTTGTTGATGTCATGCTACTTCAAGCCAGGAATGCCGAGCTGACCACGAGACTGCTTCAGAATCCCCGACGAAACGTTCAGCGGGTCGCATGCTGAGGGCTTGCTCGAAGTCCAAATGTTGAGCCCAGGCTTCATGATTCATACTCAAGATAAGATTTCCCAAACAAAACACAAGACATAGCGTCAGGTAAACAAAACTAGAAGGACTGCACTTGCGAGAAGAGCCAAATGAAAGGGCAACATAGGTAAACAATAACCAACAGCTTGTCGGTAGCTGAAGGACTAGCAATGATGGAGGGGGGGAATTGGCCTCCATGGTTTGTCGGACCAAAACAAGCGGCGCATGCATGATCTTCATTTGAACTAAGCCAAGATGCAATCCATTTAACAGGAGGCCGCATCGCTACTGATCTGTCGGCCCATTGGGCGGTCCAAGACCATAACAGAACGCAGGAATTGAGACACGAACGGCAGGATCACGATGAGAAATGAGCAAAAAAAAAGTAATCATAATGAGATGGCCAATACAAAGCCGATCCAAAGATCCCGGACCTCTTTCACAATTCTTTGTCCTGATGACCAAAAAGAAACGAGACACACGACCAGCCGTGTCGAGGCGGAAGACGGCCCTGTCAGATGGTGTCGAGGAGCTACCTTAGCGTCTTATGAATAATAATAGCCCGTGTCGATTGGCATTCTTTTTACAGTCAGAGGATCAAACTACCGGGAAACGAGGGGGGAGCGGGGAGCGAGCAGCGATGGGATGGTTTGGCGGTCATGGCACCGAGGCTTTTGGGTAGTGAAAGGACGTGGCTTTGAATGGGAAGAGAATGGTGACCAACCACGACCGTAATTTACGCATGGGCATGAGATTCACGCGATCTTTCGGCTTGTGGGCTACGGTACACAGTACGTGTGTGATGTGAGAGTGTTGTCGATCAAAGTGCTGGTCGTTCCTCACTAGAGTTCACCTTCGCATCCATCTCCTTTGCGGTTCAGCCAATCCAAAGATTGTAGAGATGCAGATTGGTTGTGTCTCAGGTCTACGATTATCAACTGAATAGTTCCTTTGGTTAGTGTCTGTTCATGGGAGGCGAGCTGCAATAGCACCGATGGAGCTATAGCTAGGTCATGCTGATCATCGACGAATATCTTCAACTGGGGGAGATATCCCTGACGAGCACTCTCATCTTCTCAGCAACCAAATTCAGGCTTTTTTTCTTCTTCTTCTGGACTTGCAAAGAATGCTGCGCCAGACCAGGGAACTTGAAAGCTGCTCTCCAGACCGCAGACTTCGTAAATAGCAATCACCAACACCGATCTGGAAAAGCAGGTTATTCTTACGGGTTCGCTTTCTCGTACCTGGCTACGCCGCAAACCTCGTGCAGCAAAAAGCTAGGTAGTCGAGATCAAAAATAGCCTGACCCTGGGTTGCTAAATGACAGCAAGACGACGTTGCCAAAAACCCTGGGCGTGTTCCCTTGGCTGATGTGATGTTATCCCTGTCCTGCCAGAACCTACGATGATATCAGAAAACGGGAACAAACACGTCGTTCGGTAGCTTGATTGCTACGCTACATTGTTTCCTTCAATCCCTTCCAAGTTTGACCTCAAGTGAGAATTGATGAACGTACTGTTGTTAAAAAAAAAAAAAAAAAAA
>JABFFC010000265.1:0-19321 GCA_013623535.1 Fusarium penzigii | reverse complement strand
AAAAAAAAAAAAAAAAAGATAATAGTAATACTAATGCATGCGGTACTTTTTTTCGGTGGGTGCATGGCTATTGCTGGCAGAAAAAAAAAAAGAACACTGTAAAGAGGGACTCAAATGTCGTTTTCTTCTCGTCATTTCAAGCCCTACAGGAGCAGCGTATGCATGTTGGACCAGTGGGTCACATAAAATGGTAGGTTGTCAATGTCAACCAGCCCCCTCCAAAAGTTTACAGTATCTGTCGTCAATACGGGTACGTCCTTCACCGTAGTTAATCGTAAAAAATGTAAACTTCCATCAGTCAGCAATTAGACAGTCTTGTATTCTTCACCTGATCCAAGAATTTCTCTCTTGGTACCCTATCAAGTTACATCAAAAGCATGCGATCCGCTTCCAAGTCCCAAGACTTTCAGGCACCTTCCCTCTGGGCCACCAGCAGTCGTAACCTCCATTACGAGGTCGCCCCGCCACTTAGATACCCCCAGTCAAACGATTTTTGCTTTCTAGTGGTCTCGTCTCAGTAAAACCAGGTAGAGAAGAGCGGGTGGACGCCACCAGCCGAGTCCCAGCATTCGTACCCGCAGTACCCGAGCCAGCCCATCAATTTGCCCCGCCTTCAGGTACAGATACATCGCTCTACCGCCCCGTAGTCCCTGCTCTAGGGCATCTCCCCTCGTATCGCGACCTTCAACGGACATCCCCCATCCATTAAGAGACTCCGTTCAAAGACCCCAAAGACGGTGGAAGCCTGACCCTTGTTCGACAGGGAAGATCTGGGGGCGTGGCTTTTCCACGCCCCATCCTGCGCTCTTTAGCGTACTAGTACAGTGCTTGTACAAAACAGGGTGCATCTCAAAGGGACTGGAGGGGCCAAAATAAAGCACAATTGCTGGACAGGAAGATGGATGCCGTGGGGCCAGAGAGCATTGACTTACTGTATATACTGTACCGTACCTAGCAGCAAAATTGTTTCCCTTTCTTTTTTCGCTGCACTTGACGTCGACTTTCCCACTCTGTGTGCTCACTTTTACACGTTAAACTGGTCTACACAGCCCATCTGATTGGCTCAACGCCATCCCTTTGTTTCCTGGTCTAGTACACGTTGGAAAAAATTGCCCATCTCCCTGATCCCTCCACACACCCTTACAGTGTTGGCCATGCCTGCCCTTCTTTTCCCTACCCGCCAGTGTGCTCTCCTACCTTAATTACCTTGCATTCCGCTACTTCCAACAGCTGCTGCCACACACACACACCCTTTGCCACGCACCTTGGGTAAAAATCCACGTCCTTTCGCATACTTGCATTCAGTCCTTCGACGTATATCCAACCGCTGCCAAGTTCATCTTTGACCACTACTTCTTACTTTTTTTCCATCGTCCGAGTCATCGCGTTCTTCAAATCTACCAACCGTTAGCATTGTTTTATCTTTTGGCCGTAACGACCATCAAGTACACGACAACAGCGAGCTGTTTGACACACGCTAGCTCGCATCACCTCACACTCATGACCACATCGGTTTAACAAAACAACAACGACAACACGATGCTTTCGCACGCCGCGCATTCCTTCGACACATTAATTCATCGATCGGAAACGATAACGACTACTCGAAACTAGTTTGTGTATTTAAAGGGAAATTCTTGGCATCATGGCTATTTGGCCATTTCGACGGCGGAGCAGCCGCAAACGCTCCCGTAGCGGTGCTGCTCTCTCCGACGCCGAAGGTGGTTCGCAGCCCGCGCAGGGCGGCAACGTCAAAACAGGCCTCAAGAAACGACGTACCGACCCTGTGAGACCGGATCATTCTGCGCGTACGTATAGTTTCTCGCCAGGCCGGAATGACACCATCCGCAACGATGGTGAACATAGTAAACACCGAACACAACAACGAAATGGACGAATCCAACAGGATACAAACAATGAAACCAACAATGAAAGTCCCCGCCTCTGGGACCGTACACCAACATTACACCATGATCGGAAAAATGACCGATCAACGAGAGCGACGAGGAGGAAGAGGAGAGAGGAACAGGACAGGGAGGCTGAAATTAAAGCACTGAGTAACTTTGGACCACTACGCCCTGCTACAGATCAATGGACTGCAGGCCGCCCTATGATAAAGGATTTTAGGAGGGTCAAGACTGCTGGGCTGGGCAAAAACCGTGCGAGTCGCAACTCAGACGTTTCGCTTCCCGTCCCTGGCTCGATTCATTCGAGCCTGTCCTCGGATTCAGAGTTTGGTTCGTATAAAGTGTCAGCGTTTGATGCGTTGGCACCTCGCCCGACTCTCCGCTATGCTCCAAATGCACGATGGACGACATCCTCCATTGCCACTCCTCACAGAACCGGCTCCCAAAGGAAAAGACTCGTGGATCGTGAGCCAATACCTGAAGAGATTATCAAATCACATAGCCGCATTGACTCTCTTGCCGACGATTTGGATGCTGGCGATCTACGAGAACTGATGGAGCGGGACAACCGAAGACGAGAGAAGAAGCAATTGAAAGAGAGGTATAGAACGGAACGTCGATTAAACGAAAAGATTGAGAGGCAAAAGGCAGAAGAACTCAGAGCAAAGACGAATGGAACGCCGCCTCCAGAAAATCTCGAGAGAGGAGTCATGGGCCGCGAATTGGTCGGTCTGGGCATCGAACCCTCGTCCGCCGTGGTCACATCTTCAAGGCCTCGCCAATCTGCCGAGTCAGAGGCTATGCCCGACATCGACGTCGATGAAGATGCTGAACTTTCAAAGAAACCCCTGGAAGCGTTCCATCGCACTGACACGATGAATTCTGAGCAATATACACCTATGGACGAAGATATGAAGAAGGAGGCCTCATCAACAAGGCGTGTTTCTGAAGACCACAGCGAATCTTCACCTGGTACAAGGTTCGCTGGGTTGATGAGATCGGTGAAGTCTCGATCAAAGTCTACTTTACATTCTGACCGCGACAAGATGGTTTCGCCACCGCCTGATACAATCGACGAGGAAGATGTGACTGGTCGTGGCTCCCATGACTCTGAGCACGCCGACAAGGGAGGACGCTTCTCATTCAAGAGTCTGTTTGGCATCGGTACCAAGCGCCAGAAGCACTTGGAGCCTTCGTCGTTCTCAAACACTTCCCGAGAAGAGATGCAGGCTGCAGCCATACAAGCCAAGGCCAGAGCGCAGGCACAGGCGCTAGCAAAGCTGCAAGGAGATGATTCTCCCAATGCTTCGCAAACAAACACGGCCAACTACATGGCGCGCAAATCGAGCTCAAGCGTACCAAAGCGCACGCTGTCTCGTTTCCGCGAAGATCTTCCCGAGCTGCCGATTTCACCGCCTTCTTCACGTGTCCAGTCACCAGAAGCCGACCCTCCCATGCCTGTTCTCACCGAGAATAAAATTCGCGAGCTTAACCAGCTTCATACTTCTGGCGCCCAGAACGGCATCCCCAGATCAGAACCCCGTTCGATCGAAGGCAAGCGCAATACTCCATCCTCAATTGAGCGAGCCTACATATCCCCTTCACCAGAGGCCCAGATGTCCATGTCCATGTCTATGGCCTCTATCGATTCCGAGGGCTCTTGGCTGTCTGGCAATCCCGCTCGCAAGGCGGCTATCCGCAACAGCCTTCGTCGAGCCAACCAGCGCGAGCAAACAGACGCTATTGCTGATTCCCCCAACAACAGCACTGAAGAGGATCTTACCATCACAGAGGATGAATATCTATCAAGGTTGACTCCTGGTCATGGCTCCGGTCCTAACATGACTGGACGACGTTCTGGCGAGGGCCGCCCAAGCAGTGATGAAGATGAGCTTGCTGATGAGGATCTGAAATGGGGTGCTGTAGGCTCGCATCCCCAACTCGTCAACCACCGATACACCATGAAGAGTGTCGAAGGTCTTCTCGACATCGAATCCGAGAACGAGGATAGCGAATCCTCTCCGATCTCACCGTCGTCCGAGGTCGCCGACGTTCAGCGTGCTAGAAGCGTCCAGCTGGGCAGAGGTCACGTCCGTAACTTCAGTGCCGGAAGTGCCAAGCTTCTCGATATCACACCCAGAGCTTCCACCGACGACAGGATTAGCTCCGAACGACGTAGGAGCCACGTTTTGGCAGCCATCTGATGAAACAACCAACAGTTACCAGTTAGGGAGTCTTTCACCAAACCAACAACAACCACACTCATTTGATATTTCCTCGAACCTGTCTTATCACCCACTCTATTCACTCATTATTCAATTTCCTTATGTCGACGAAGACAAACAAGATCGAAAAACATTGGAAAACAACAAAATGGAAAGACTCTCGAACTTGGACTGTTACATCACACAGCTACACAACGACGTGTCCCGACGTGAGACAACGGGCTACTTTGGCATTGGATGTACGAAGAGGATTTGATGGATTTTTGGCGCTCCGGCTTCGCTCTTGGAATTATGTATTTTTCTCGGCTACATGCACCGCACATTTGATACCCCCCCACTTCGATGGTCTGCTACAGAATCTGGATTAGACTTTTTCGAATGTTTTATCGACTATGGAGTCTGATCCCATAAACAAGGTCCTTTCCACGTCTACATACATAGGCGCAGTCACTCTTTACGGAACCTTGTCATCTCCTTGTGTTTTAGCGAGGAGTTTTTCTTCTTCTTCTATGAGCGGTCAGGTTACTAGCTGGACGGGAATAAAAGAAAGGCTGATTACTCCTTGACTCTGAAATTCGGTTTCTGATCGGCAAAGGTTGCATGGCCAACCCGTATGCTCGGTATAGAAATAGGCGCACGGGAGGGTTGATTACACGGAAACATTTTAGATAAACTGCCCTGTCCATTGATGAGGGCTTCAGGGCCTGGACCAAGTGCTTGATGCATTTGCGCTCCCCTGCTGGCTTCGTAGGCGCAACTAAAGACGGAAGTTTGTTGTATTTCGATAGGTATAATTGATTCAGTTAAATAGAATCTGCTACCGCCAATCGTGTGACTATGGTATATTGTGTCCTTGAATTAGTACGTAATTATGCTGTTGGTAATACATTTATGGTTAAACCTTTCAATTTAATATGTATTTGAGATTAAAATATTGATTGAAGGGTCCTGCCGACGGGATCTCGGGCGCTAATCTAGGCGCTGGGGAATACTATAACCTGACGGGAGTTATATTTAGAGGAAACGCGGATGTGTTGCGATTATCCACTCTCTAGCAAGGGGGGCCATGGTTTGCTGAAATCACGGTTTCATGTCTGTAGTCAGGCGCTGAAATGCAGGTTAAGCGCTGATGACGGCATGAGCAACGAATTTGAAAGACATATAATGGCTCTCTGTAAAGGATATTGCGACGTAAGACTGGGGGTTTTCTTGACTAAAATTCTACGAACTTTTATAGGTACATGAGGAATGATGTCTATGGATCGACCGGTCTCTCTGTTATCTCTTGGTATGTCTAAATTATGTGTCCTACGAAGATGGATGCTAACGTATACTTCAACAGATGGCGGCGGTGTTCGGGGGATATCGACGATTCTGACTCTCAAAGAGATCATGCGTCCAATAAACATGGGGAAGCCAGAGTTTCAGCATCTCGACCCTTGGCAAGTCTTTGATCTCATCGGTGGCACAGGCTCAGGAGGGTAAGTCCAAGTTCCGTATAAAGACTTCCCCAGAGAGAAATTCAACTCCGAGTAGAATCATCGCCATCATGCTTGGATGCTTGAGAATGAGTGTGGATGAATGTGAGGAGGCATATCTCAAAATGATGATACGCATATACAAACCGAAGCGGTGTCGATATAACCCCTTGAGATTATATGATTTTCTGAAGGCCAAAGAAAAGTTCAAGTCGCGAGTACTAGATGAGGTTTTTCATGATTTGATACTAGAGTATCTGGGCCGAGCGGATGTCTTGTTGAGGTTTGATCCCTCAGCAGAGCAGCCTCGTTGCAAGGTGTAAGTAGGGATGCTACCTTCCTCTAAATTTCAAAAAAGTGGCTAACGTGACTTAGATTTGTGACGACCATGGCAGGAAAAGATCAACGATTGCATCTGTTGCGTTCATATGAGAACCCCAGAGAGGAGTCTCTTGGGGCAGAATGGACACTCTGCGACGCCCTCAGAGCAGCATCTTCAACGGATCTATTTTTCGATCAATTTCAAAAAGACGACTTGAAATACCTTGACGCGAACCTCATAGCCAACAACCCCGTCTTCTCGGTTCTCGCCGAAGCTCGAGACATATGGGGCTCACCATCAGTACTCATGACGTCCATCGGGACGGGTGACAGGCCACCAACACCCATACGCGGCAACATCATACAGCTTGCCTATAGCTTGAAGGATGCGTTAGAGAACAATGCGCAGGACACGGAGAAGAGATTTAAGCGAATCCACAAGAAGATGAATAAGGAGGGTATGCTGTATCGATTTAACGTGCCGAATTTGGCATGCATTGGACCCGCGGATGTAAAAGCGATGGCAGAGATTAGGGACAAAACGATGGAGTTTCTGAGGGGCAAGAAATCGGATGAGTTGGTCAAGTGTTCGGATAAGGTGCGGGAGGTGCAAGGGCTGTTTGAGTAACGATTCATGCAATCCTGATGATGATAAGAATTAAGTAACAGTTGTCACGTTTCAATGAATGGACGAACATTATGAATTATATCTGTCATGTAATAAAAGCACACGTAGTGTCGGTTGTTGTAAGAACATGGGAATTATGATGTCTGGGATGCTCAGACAATTTGATTTGTCAATCCGTCACTTGGATCCACTTAAAACATTGGAGGCCAAAGAACTGGAAATACAGATGATTAATTCACCATGAAGCATCCTCTAGCTCATCCATCAAACTGCTTCATCAACATCAACACCCTTACGAAACCCAACTGAAATAGAATCTTCAAGATGGCCTCCTCAGCTCGTCTATTCCGACCCATGACCCAGATGACCCGTCTGGCATCAAAGTCCTTCCACACGTCGGCCGCCAGACTTGCCGTCCAGGACATCAAGACGTATGCTTTGAATGTACTGAGAGACCAGATCATATACTAATAGATACGGCAACAGAACAAAGGAGTTCAAGGATCTCGTCTCAACCACACCTAAGGCTGTCCTCGTCGACTGCTTTGCTGAGTGGTGCGGCCCTTGCAAGGCCATCTCACCAATTCTCACCAAGTAATGACCCCTGCTCTACTTCTCGAGTACTCGATACTAATATCTACGTAGGCTGTCTGAGGAGTCTTCTCTCAATGAGAAGATTGAGTTTGTCAAGTTCGACGTTGATGCTCTTCCCGACCTTGCTGGTGAACTGGCTATCCGAGCCATGCCTACCTTCATGATCTTCAAGGACGGTAAGAAGGTAGATGAGCTTGTTGGTGCTAATCCTCCTGCTCTGGTGCAGTTGTTGCAGAAGCATTCTTCTTGAGACAAAAGAATGGATAGTTCTTGGTTATTGGGTTCATTAGAATGATCATGGTTGTATACTAGATGGATATGGAAGAATTGGCTTTTGTATAGAATAAAACATGACATGGGTGAGTTCTATTGCTCGTTTCTTTGCTAGATTGGCTCTGTGATATACCTAGCCTTCGCGGTTCAACCGCATAAAACGGGTCACAGGGGACTTCTGATGAAAAGATAGAAAAAAGCAACGAAGTCAACCGAAGTAATCGTACTCCAGATAGTTGACGTGATCGGAGCTCACCGTATGAAAAGCAAGGGATCCCCATCTCGCTTGGCCAGCTCCGATTCATTATGGCCTCATTAGAACTGATAGAGATATCTATAGCTCAACATTCTCCTACATAATGTCTTTTTTCCCTTATCATAAAAGCAATGTCTTGCCCGGAGTCTACTTGTTAAACCCGGCACCAAAGGATTCATTACTTGGAATCGGCCTGACTCAATCGGTAAGTTTTCCTATCTGTGCCGAAATCGGGTGAGGGGCCGCGGAATTTTAGTGCATGTCTGCCCATGCAACTCTTGAGCCGATGGAGAGCTTTAGCCATGTTATAATACTGTACATATCTTGGATATATGGCTCGAAGAGTCTTATTTTGAACAGAAATACACTCAATTGATTTTAGATCTCCACTGTATTTTTTGTCCAAGTTCAAACTATCAATATGTCAAACACAATTGTCGTCGTTGGGTAAGCTCATCAAATTAAACGGCCATGTTCCTGATACTGACCGTGTTACCAGTGCCGGCGTGTCGGGCCTCACTTCGGCATACTTGCTCTCAAAGGACAAGAGCAACACCGTCACCGTCGTTGGAAAACACATGCCCGGTGACTACGACATTGAATATGCTTCCCCCTTTGCTGGTGCCAATGTCTGCCCGTACGTACTAGTCCTTTACCATCTTATCATGTTATCATATACTAACAACCCCTCAGCATGGCAACAGAAGACAAGAGTATCTGGGAGCGTAAAACTTGGAAGGAATTCAAGAGACTTTGCGAGCAGGTTCCTGAAGCTGGCATCCATTTCCAGAGTTAGTATTCCAACTTATCCTCTACACCCATCTTAACAAAGGCTGACCTGTGATAGAGTGCCATATCGAGAGACGAGAGAAGGATGCCGTTAGAGACGGCACCGTCACTAAATTTCCTGATGCCCTTTTCGCTCCCGATCCTTGGTACAAAGAGATCTTCGACGACTACCGGGAGAAGAAGCCTCAAGAGGTCACTCCTGGCTTCGATTCCGGTTGCGAATTTACCTCTGTCTGCATCAACACCGCCATCTACCTTCCCTGGCTGCTCGGCCAATGCGTCAAGAATGGTGTTGTCTTCAAGCGTGCCATCCTCAAGAACGTTAATGAGGCCAAGAACTTGAGTCACACGGGCAAAAGGGCAAACATTATCGTCAATGCTACTGGTCTCGGATCTCTAAAGCTCGGCGGCGTGGAGGATAAAGCCATGGCACCTGCACGCGGCCAGATCGTTCTCGTCCGCAATGAGAGCTCACCTATGCTCATCTGCTCCGGCACTGATGATGAACCGGCAGATGCCATGTATCTCATGCAACGAGCTGTCGGCGGCGGCACCATTCTTGGCGGAACCTACGACGTTGGAAACTGGGAGTCGCAGCCAGACCCCAACATCGCGGCACGCATCATGCAGCGTATCGTAAAGGCGAGACCTGAGATTGCTAACGGCAAGGGTGTTGCTGGGTTAAGCGTGATTAGACACGCTGTTGGTTTGAGGCCGTATAGAGAGGGTGGATTGAGGCTGGAAGAGGAAAAGTTGGATGATGAGACGTGGATTGTTCACAATTATGGCCACTCTGGTTGGGGTTACCAAGGGTCGTATGGATGTGCTGAGGATGTCGTTGAATTGGTCAACAAGATTGGAAAGGGAGTCAAAGCTAAGCTTTGAATACGTGTAGAGCGAGCCATGTTTCATTTCAAATCACGTCCTATTGAATGAACAAATGCCAGATTGATACATTTGTCTAAATCACATCCTATTGTTGTAAGTTCATCAATGTCAATGGGAACGACGGAAATTATGCACATGGCGGGGTTGCCCAGAGCTCCATGGCCCCTGAGCTACAGTGCCGACAGCTCACAAGGAATACATGTTCACACGAACATATCCATCACATCCCCTTCACCATGTCCGAACCGACGCCGCCATTGCACATCCAAGCAATACATTTCGTCAACGATGTATGCAACGGTCGCCATGCTCTCTCCAAGTTTATCGCGCCATCGTTATGGCTAATTGACGCCGTCCTCTGCTGTCTCGTCATCTGGAAAGTCCCATGTACGTTTTCCCACCTCTACGACAAAGTCGCGAAAGATGAAGAAGAAGCTAATATGTGTGTTTCTTTTAGACACAGAAATCGATTGGCTTGCGTATATGCAGCAGATCTCACAGTTCGTATCGGGAGAGCGTGACTACACGAAAATGGAGGGCGGCACGGGTCCTCTCGTCTATCCAGCTGCGCATGTCTACACTTATACGGCGCTATACCACGTTACGGACGAGGGAAGAGATATCTTTTTTGCGCAGCAGATCTTCGCAGTGATTTATATGGCGACGCTTGCGGTGGTCATGCTCTGTTACAAAAAGGCCGAGGCGAGTATACATCCTCACATATAAAGCGCTATCGCTGATAAGTACAGGCTCCTCCTTACATCTTCCCCCTTCTCGTACTCTCGAAGCGCCTCCATAGCATTTTCATCCTACGATGCTTCAACGACTGTTTCGCCGTATTGTTCTTCTGGCTCGCCATATACTTCTTCCAGCGCCGCTACTGGACCTTTGGAAGTGTCGTGTATAGCTGGGGTCTAGGCATCAAAATGTCGCTGCTGCTGGTCCTCCCAGCCGTGGGCGTTGTTCTTTTTCTCGGTCGAGGCTTTGATGCCAGTCTACGACTCGCCTGGCTCATGGCACAGATCCAGATCGCTATCGGCGTTCCGTTCCTTGCCAAGAATGCACGGGGCTACGCAGCGCGAGCATTCGAGCTGTCACGGCAGTTCAAGTTTGAGTGGACAGTCAACTGGCGCATGTTGGGCGAGGATATCTTCCTCAGCAAGTCTTTTGCTATCCTCCTTCTTGTTTTCCACGCTACAGTACTCTTCATTTTCTTGGCTACGCGCTGGCTTCAGCCTGCTGATCGTTCACTATCTGAACTCATCCCCTCCTTTCTGCGACGCAAGTCTCCTTTTACTCTGGCCGAGGAACTGCGAATATCGCACTACGTCACACCTCAGTATGTCATGACAACTATGCTCTCCGCCAACGTCATCGGTCTGCTGTTTGCGAGATCTCTTCACCCCCAATTCTATGCGTACCTCGCATGGGCGACGCCGTATCTCCTATGGCGAGCCACCAAGAACCCTCTCATTGTGTATCCCTTGTGGTTTGCGCAGGAGTGGGCCTGGAACGTGTTTCCAAGCACCGACAGCAGTTCGCTGGTCGTCGTCAACGTTCTTCTCATTACTGTTGTGCTGGTGTATTTCGGAACAGACGAGCCGGTCGTGCCTCGCGCGCAGGCCAAGGTTGAGACCAAGGACGAATAAGTCGAATACTGAGTCTGATCACTCGTCTTCCGAATCGCTTGGGGGCATCTTTCCGACGTTGGACTCTTCTTCGGAATCACTCGACTCGTGGTTATTCTTTACAAATTCCTTTGGCCTACACGAGATTAGTCAACCCTGTCCAGTTGCCACAGGGAGCTTCAAAGTCCTCACCAGTAGGATTGCTTGCGCCAGATCTTCTCATCGCGGACGACGTTCACAATCTCGCCCTCGGCTCGACTGTCGGCACCTGGCTCCTCGTACAGCTCAGCTAGGACGAAACCACCACGCTTAATCCAGATTGTATTGCGAAATCTTTGGGCTAGCTCTAGAACAACCGTCTTTGTGTTGGGTAGAGCGCAGGTGTACAAGTTGTTGCCCTCTGGCTTCACCACACGAACAATAGACTGATTAGGCTCCAGAGTGTCTGGAGGTGTCATCGACTCCTCGGCCACAGCAAGAACGTTACGCTTGGGTCGACCCATTGCAATGATATACTAATTGCAGATACGATCTCTAGACTTTGTTGTAAATAATTACGCTAGGATTTTTCATGATAGAAAGAAACGTGGGGCTACGAGGGGTAGAATGCAGTAGAAGAATGTACCTTGTAAATTAATATTTGTACACTGTTACAGCGTTATCTCCTGATTACATATCATGGATCCCAGATGGAATACCCCAATTAGGTGGTCCCGACGTCGACATCATGACATTGATATCGCCGTGCTATCATGAACCACCCCGGATTGAATCTATCAGATCCAGTTTTTACTAAGCACCGGCCATTTCAGAGTGCTTGCAGTGATCTCGACAAAGATCTGCAGCTGTTTGCCGGACTAGTGAAGCAGTGATGGCACAAAATCTAAAACAAAAACCGCGTTTGTCAGCATGCAAGACTGACCTCACCTTCGGTGACTTTTTCAAATATGACACCCTTGATACAACGCCATTAGGATGCAGTTCGACAGGATAAGAAAACGATGGGCCATGTTCCCCACCGACCCAAGCCAAGACCAGCATTCTGAGTGGTCTATCCTCAGGTGGTTTTTCTTGTAAACCCTCTTGGAAGCTCCTCGTGTTGACAGATACTACCATTTAGAGGCATTCCACACCCGGGGCCTCTTTTCCGTCGGTAGAACAATGCATTGTCGGTCATTTGACTCATGCGTTGCACAACATTTGGATTCTTATTGATCGCTGTCGTGGAATGCACAATTGGTTTGTGTAGGTGAGGTAAGTTGTCGGACTCGGAGTCGGACTCGGAGCTTATCACTCGTATTTCTCACACTGATACCCCAGATACAAATACATCTTTCATGCTTACCTTGATCACATCCATTCAATAAGACATCGTCCACATTTTCATTATGGAAGCTACAATGCTTCATGGCCTCGCAGAGGTCCACTCCTTATCACACTCTCCAAGTGAGGAACTCTTCCGTCCATTGACTGCCCCCGCGCGAACTGTACCAAGAACGTACCCGGGAGCGCCTCATAGAGAATCGTTTGATCTTCATCGTATCCCCGTTCGTGATGCGGCTACTTCAGACATTGAGATGAGTCGACCTTCGAGTCCGGATTCATTCCCCTCGGAGACTGCTGAGGTTGTTCCCAGTGTGTGGATGCCATTCATGAACCGGTTCAGACTATTGTCTGTCTGTCTTGCGAACCTGGGCAATGCTCTTAGTGATAGTGCTGCTGGTGCTTTGATCCCATACATGGAAAAGTAAGTGTCTTCCTCTCAGGTTTGCTACAAATATTTGCTAATCAGTCTTTAGATACTATGATATTGGATATGGCACCGTATCACTCATCTTCGTTGGCCAAGCTATTGGCTTCGTAACTGCGGCCGTCTTTCTCGATGCTCTGCGTGCCAAACTCGGCCGCGCGAAACTTCTTGGTCTCGGCCAGGCACTCGTCACGCTGGCTTACATCCCTCTTATCTGCGGCGCCCCCTTCCCTGTCGTCGTCTGTTCATTCTTCTTTGTCGGCTTCAGTATCTCCGTCAATGTCGCTCTTGGAAACCTGTTCTGTGGTGGACTCCAGCACGGAACATTCATGCTTGGGCTCTTGCACGGTACATATGGTCTGGGCGGTACCGTCGGACCTCTGGTTGCTACTGCCATCGTCACAGTGGCTAACGCAGCCTGGACGAGATACTATATCCTCACTTGTGCAATTGGAGTATGCACTTTTACACTTAGTGTCTGGTCATTCTGGAAATACGAAACTGAGCAGAGTCCGGCAACGCGTGCACGCGAGAGTAATCCCAACGAGTCGATGATGAATGGCATGTTCATGGCTCTCAAGCTACGAGTTGTCGTCCTCGGAGCTGTTTTCATCTTTGCCTATCAGGGCGCCGAGGTGTCTATTTCAGGATGGGTTATCTCCTTCTTGATCAACGCCCGAGACGGTGACCCTTCATCCGTTGGTTATGTCACGGCTGGTTTCTGGGCCGGTATTACCATCGGCCGTTTTCTCCTTTCCATCCCAGCTCAGCGCGTTGGTGAAAAGATATTCGTCTACTACCTCACTGTCGGAGCGCTGGCCTTTCAGCTTCTCGTATGGTTCGTGCCCAACATCATCGGTAACGCCGTTGCTGTTTCTATCGTTGGTCTCCTTCTGGGGCCTATCTACCCCTGCGCAGCAGCCGTGTTCATTCGAGGCATGTCGAGACGGGAGGCTTTAAGTGGCATCGGTACTATCAGTGCATGTGGTAGTGCCGGAGGCGCTGTTGCGCCTTTCATTACTGGTTTGATGGCTCAAGCTGTAGGAACATTCGTTCTGCACCCAATTGTGATTTTTCTGTTTGCCGTCATGTTGGTCTGTTGGTATTTCGTGCCCTCTGAGGTGAAGAGGACTGAGTAGGGGATTGCAGGACTGCCAGCCAGCAGATATCATCTTCTTGGCGGCACGGGCGCGAAGGATGAAAGTAAATCGTTTGGGTAAATTGATTTTGGGACGGAAGCGAAAAGTTCATATTTATGATATATATCTATAGTCTATATCCTGTCTATTGTGTTTATGTCATGTTAGCTCGTTTTGCCAATGATAGTCCAGACATCGTGTCTAGACTTCCATCTAACTCTAGTCCCAGTTTATGTCCAAGATGAGAAACTGTTTTTAGTTGTTGATCAAATCCGTCATATAGCGTCGTGAATTAATTTAAATACGGCCCTTGGCGGCATCTTGGACTGATAGCTTCCCAGCAACAATGTCCTTGACGGTCTGGGTGATGTCGGACCAGTCACGGAATGTGACAAATGGAACCTTTTCGTTTTCGCACCAGGTAACGAGGTCTGGCTATGGTTAACAGCAACTCGAGATAGAAAGATCAAGGCAATACACACCCTTATCGGCCTTTGCAAAGAGGAGATCAGTCTCCTTGGCAGCAGAAAGGTCAGAGACACCATCGCCGGCGTAGAACATGGTAGGTCGGTTAGGGAGAGAGGAGTATTTGCGAATCTCGATGGACTTGTCATGGCCGTGAATGCTGCAATCATGGTCAATACGCTGGCCATTGGTCTGCAATGACTGTGCAGACAGAAACTCACCTGTCATCATGGAAAACAATCTTCCAGCCACCAACATCCTTGATAGTCTTTCCGTCGCGCACAGCAACATCATTGCTCACAATCTGAATATCCCATTCGGGACCCAATAGGACATCCAGCAAAGCCCGAATGACAGGCTCCATACCACCACTGAGAATGACAATTGGCACGTTGTTTGCCTGCGCCCAATCGTAAAACTCCTTGAAGCCTGGATCCAACTTGATGTTCTCGAGCAGGATCTTGACGCACTCCTCGAAGGGAGTAGTAACGCTATCGAGCATCTCGACGAAGCTGTCGCGGAAGTGCATGCCCTCGTACAGAACAGCCTTGTTGAGCTCGCGACGGCGCTCAACGCCGAAGCCTAGGTTGTCCGTCATGTAGTCATTGGAATCGGCGGTTGTGACGGTGCCATCAAAGTCAGTAAAGAAGATGAACTTGGGGTCGTTCTTGAGGGCGGGGGTATCAGAAGCCATTGTGAAGACAATCGAATAACCGTTGTATACGTGGGAAGAAAGGAATGTCGGTCTGGGTCGTGTAGGTGTAGGAAAATGAGTGATAATTAATACACCGAGAAGGAAAAAAGTATATGGAAGTTTGGTCTACGGGAAGCGGTTGATGGCGGGGGAGGGGTTGTCTATTTTTTAGAGGGATCGACAATGCGACAAGTCTACAAGCGCGTGAACGATTCAAGAAGCAGGTGAACTGATTGGAAGAAGAGTCATTTACTTGAATCCTACGTATGAACTAGCGAGTTTCGTTGCATTCTGGAGAGCATGTGCGGAAAAAACAACGCATTTTCTCAAACAAGACCCTTCTTGAATGAATCGCTCTTGGCTTGGGGAATGTGTCGTCATTGGGCTTGGGAATGGAGTTCTTTTTTCGCTCTTCTTTGGCGTATTCCTGGGTGTCTTAGGTACTGCTCAAGCCCCCCGCAGTTGCTGGACCCTGGCGAATTTGATGGTGGGGGTCCTGGTCATGAGAACCAGTAGGTCAGAAATTCTCGTATGGATATGCTCGGCTATGATGGAGTTGAAGACGTTATAGTGAGCTAGGACATGACTGAATTTGAAGTAAACTACGGGCGAAATGGCTATATTTTCCATTGCTATGAGATGTAGGAGTTATACTTTTCTTTTCGTTACTGAGCATGTTCCCGACGGAGTGCTGGCATGTACATGAGCTCCTATTGTCAACTTCATGATAGCGTCTGCGATGGGAAAGTGAATAATGGTACAAGACATGAAGCCATAGTCCTCTCTCGAAAGAACCATACTTTTGTCTCATACAAGCTCAGCTTAAAACCAGTGTTCGCCTCAAATTAGTAAATTTTCCCTATCTTTCGTCAACTACTACCTATTCAGTCATGAGGTATATGATACCTAGGTGGTGCCGCTCTTCAGTGGGATATCAGGTAGATGGCAGGGTCACCCAACTGATCAAGAGAACTATAAGCTGCATATTAATAAACAACGGCTTACCAGTGAGGAAATAAAATATAAGTTATATGAATCCCTTACTTTATTTCATCAAAATTGCAGATTTTCTTGCAATAATTTCTTCGTTGGCGTCATGATCGTTTATAGAAGGCGGTGAGACCGTCTCCCTGTGACGCTCCAGGTCGCACGGCAGAAAAGCGTTCGGGGGTCGGTCTTCGGAACGGCCTGTCGCCATCTGGAGCTTAGCTTCTGCCTCCCGCCCGGCTCGGCCCATTTCCCTCAACAACCACCTGCGAACAAATTCCCGCCTACGGTCTGCGCCCTCCCGGATTCACAAACTGGTGTTCACAATGCAGCCGCTTGCCCGTCCTGTGACCCGGCTAGTCTGGGGCCAGGCGCGGCTAGGCCTCGACCGAGCGTCAAGATCACATATGATGCCATGGCGAGGGGCTATGGCTCATGTTTCGATAAGCGTGCGATGTAATCTACAGGCCATTGGGTCACAGGGACGGCTATACTCTACAAGCGACACGCCGAGAGATCCATCAGAAACACCCAGTTCGAGAACACATAAAGATGTCGAGGCCGAGCTGCAATCGATTCTCAAACCCAGACCAAATCTTACGCCCCCGACCCAACCTGAACCACCAAAACTTCCGGGCCCTCAGCCTGATAATGTCAAATCTGAACAAACCGAGAAGCGCGATCCCGATGCAAGCACTCCCAAACCCGAAGAGTCAATACCCGAAGAATCCAAGTCAAACCCCAACGCTGAACCGCAGCAAGCCCCTTCAAAAGTCGAACAATTGCGCGAGACGATACAGAGTCGCGTCAGTGACCTAGCCAACCGCTTCAGCGTTACCATGGATACACTGCAAGCTCGTGCTGCCAATGCTTCCCAAACCCTCAATGACATGACCGGCTACTCGGACATTGAAGTCATCAAGAAACAAAACGCCGAACTCGAGACTAAGCTTGCTGAGGCGCATGAGCGCGTCCGCAATGCGCGCCAAGCGTACAAGACGTCGAATGCTCGCCGCGCCGCTACGCAGCGCGAGGTCACCACTCTATTGGCGCGCAAGGACAGCTGGTCGCCGGCAGATCTGGAACGCTTTACGGAACTTTACCGAACAGACCACGTTCTTGAGGGCGAGGTTTCTTCATCACAAGCAAACTTGACCGAGGCCGAGATTGAGGAGCAGAGTCTCAGCCAGCGATTAAATGCGGGAATTCTGAAGCGTTATCATGAAGAGCAAATCTGGAGTGATCGCATCAGACGCGCCAGTACTTGGGGCACTTTCGGTTTGATGGGCATGAACTTTTTGTTGTTTGTCGTACTACAATTTGTGGCAGAGCCTTGGAAGAGACGGAGACTGGTCAAGGGTGTGGTTGAAGAGGAAAAGGCCGTTTTGGAAGAGGTCCGAGGACATCTGGAGCACGTGAGGTTGGTGTTGGAAGGACGAGATGCAGCTTCTGCGGTTCAGACATCGTCGAGTCCCGCAGAAGTGACGGATAGTGCGGAAATCTTACCTATGGAGAAAGCTTCGGCCGATGAAGCGGTTCCAGCCACTGAACATATTTCAAGCGCAGAGGTTGGAACTGAAACAGTACCTGTTGCTGCCGAGGTGCCGATTGTCGAACCGCAGATCGAAGGACCTTCAGCAGCCAGGACATGGCAAGAGGTTCTTCTCGACCCTTCGTGGTGGAGAGTCAAGATAGAAGATCTGTACAGCGAACGACGGATAGATTTACGGATGAAGGATGCATCTCTACTGGCGCTTGAGGGAGCATTGGCAGGGGCTGTGTTATCAACAAGCGTTGTGCTGCTCTTAATAAGGAGATCTTGAACTAGACATGCCTTTTCTTTTTCTTTTATAAATCTTGTACAATAACAAAAAACTGTAAACTACTAGCCAACTCGGAATTAGCCATGAAGCAAATTCGATAGAGATAAATAAGACGTATTAGACGGGGTTTCTTGAAGCCCGGCTGTCATCAAATGTCACTCGCATGATTGTGCTTGTGGGTGGCTTACCTGGTGCTGTTGCCTCAATTTGGATAATCGCAAAAACCAACCAGATGTTCAGGCAAAGGGGAAGTTACGGACCTTCTTAGGTCACAGGCGATTGATCAAGAGCTATTGCCGTACAATGATCACTCAGTCAAATACACGTGCCAATCAATAATTTACCCACCATCAAGGATCTTTTGCTCTCATCATCATATCATTCACCCTACCTTACCTTACCTATTCCGTTAAATCCGCTGTCCTGCTTGCTCAACACCGTATTGTTTAAGTGGCAGTTGACTCGTCCAATAGTCAGTTTTTTGCTCAGCAATATCGAGAAGAGTGTCACGCTCTCTTTTGAAACAAAGACGAGAAGAAGGAGAAGAAGAAGAAGGGGACAAAAACTCGGTAGTAAACAACAAGAAATAGCCTTCATTTTCTCTTTCTCAACATTTCTTGTGGGGTTGGCAGTTGTCAAACCATACAATACATTTGAAACATCAGGCATCAAACATCCGGCCTGGACAGGCGATCAGCCAATGTCAAATAGGACAAGGGTTTGGCAGTTTTATTCGGAATCTGCAACAAATCCAAGAAAAACAGGGACCAGAAACGCACGACTTATTTGATAAGATCGAGCCGAAGCCAGAGCGAAAAGCCCTACCAGTAACCGTGTTTAGACCCTGGTCGACTCTCTTTTTTTTTTCTCGCTCACCACGCCGTTCTATGGTTTGTTTACTGTTGTCGTTAATACACATAGTAATAATATCAGCATCAAATACTACGGTTCTCGTACTCGTACGTCTCGTGTTGGTTTGGTTACCTCCATCCCCACCCCGTCAACCATTCGGCAAGTCTCAGTCTTCAAACCCCAACCAACTACAGGCTGCAAGCAAGCAACCCGACAGCTGAAGCGGAGCTTAGGGCGGTCTATGCTCTTTTGGTGTTTGGGCATTGGTTCAGGAGCATTGGGCTGGGCTTCCTTGTGTCATTCTCCCTCCAGGCCAGGCCTAAGTTACGCTGTTCCATTCTATACCTTGTCACGACCTAGGACAGATTCACGAATAAAGTCCTTGAGGGCTAAAAATGCAAAGTACAGCCGTATGTTTTTGTTTGTTTACTCCCATCTCCATCTTCTCACCCCTTCCTTCAGTCTTTCCATGCCAGCCAGCCAGCCAGCAGCCCGCCTGCCTGCTAACCTGATAGCACCCTAGGCACTTTGTACCTGAGCTTTACCGCTGCTGTATGCAAAACGGAAACCCCGCCAAACGTCTAAAGCCTCGTTAAATCCCCCCTTCCCAAATCTCCCACCCGT
>JABFFC010000264.1:0-32018 GCA_013623535.1 Fusarium penzigii | reverse complement strand
CACGACGCTAGGTACTGTACCGTACTCGTACTATTATCAGTCTCCGTCTTCTCTCCGCCTCTTCGCAGTAGCTCGGCTCGAACATTTTCTATTCCTCTCACGTCAGTTGTCAAAAGAGAGAAACATAGACTACAGCATACCCGCCGAAACCGCTCACCCACCTTCTTGTCCGCCCCATCCTACCGAAATCGAAACCAACCCCCTCGTGCCCCTCTACGTGATCATCTAACAAATAAGTCCCCTGATTCTACCTGCTTCTTGCACTAGACTCCTTTCAGTAGTGTGCTGTGGTCTTTTTTTTTCTCTCTCTTCTTTTTCTTCTCTCTTTTTGCCCCTCTTTCCGATAGAGAGACCCCACCATCCGACTTATCGTTAATTCCCACGACTCGGTCCACATACGGGTTTGCTCTCATAACTTGGACCTGTAGACTAGATCCAACGTTTATATACGTCTGCGCATCCCGCCAGGGTCCATTTCTACTTCCTTCCTAGACGATTCTCTCTCACAACCGCCAAACTGTTTTCCTCAGCCTTTCGTCGTACCTTTCGCTCTAGTGCTGGGCTATCAATCGCTGTTGTAGCAACATCGTTTCAAAAGACACCAAGAACAACAACCGCAGAATTCAGTGTTAGGAAGATGCACAGCAAAGTCGTCAGTATGTACTTATACTCTTCCACTATGGGACGACACAACAGGCCCTTAAACAGCATGTTAACTCGATTCAACAGTCATCGGCTCAGGGCCCGCTGCCCACACTGCCGCCATCTACTTGGCTCGTGCAGAGTTGAAGCGTGAGTGCTCACCAATCTTCCCTCAACTTATCTCGCGATCGACAAAGACACCACTCTCTCCACCCATACGGCGAGGCTAACATATTACGCGACAGCCGTTCTATATGAGGGTTTCATGGCCAACGGCATCGCTGCTGGTGGCCAGCTGACTACCACCACCGATGTCGAGAACTTCCCCGGCTTCCCCCAAGGCATCATGGGAGGTGAACTCATGGTAAAATCTCACGGAATGAACTCATGTTAGACACTCAAACTGACACCGCCCTCCAGGAAAACATGAAGAAGCAGTCCGAACGTTTCGGTACCGAAGTCATCACCGACACCGTCGCCACCCTCGATCTGTCTTCCCGCCCTTTTAAGTACACCACCGAATTCAACCCCGACGAGACCCACACCGCCGATACCGTTATCCTTGCCACCGGTGCCTCTGCTCGTCGCCTTCACATCAAAGGCGAGGACAAGTACTGGCAGAGCGGTGTCTCGGCTTGTGCCGTCTGCGACGGTGCTGTACCCATCTTCCGCAACAAACCCCTCTATGTCATCGGTGGTGGTGACTCTGCCGCCGAGGAGGCTACCTTCCTGACCAAGTACGCCAGCCATGTTACCGTCCTTGTCCGCCGTGACGTCCTCCGCGCCAGCAAGACCATGGCCAACCGCCTGCTCAACCACCCCAAGACGACAGTTCGATTCAACAGCGTTGCTACCGAGGTTAAGGGCGGCGACGACGGTCTCATGAGCCACCTTGTCATCAAGGACACCGTCACCGGAAAGGAGGAGACTGTTGAGGCCAATGGTCTATTCTACGCCATCGGTCACGACCCTGCCACATCTCTTGTCAAGGGTCAGCTCGACATGGACGAGGATGGCTACATCAAGACCATCCCCGGCACCACAAACACCAGCATCGAAGGTGTCTTTGCTGCCGGTGATGTCCAGGACAAGCGATATCGACAGGCCATCACTAGTGCCGGCACCGGATGCATGGCTGCTCTTGAGGCCGAGAAATTCATTGCTGACCATGAGTAACGGCAATCTCGAATGAAATGCGCATAAACAAAGACTTCTCTCTTATGAATCTACTTAGTATAGACTTTTTCATGCCTTAGATAAAATATAGCATAGATCCAGGTTTGGAGTACAAAAAGGTCTAAAATTTATCAGCGCCAAAGCGCAAGTTATAATTTTGCTCTCAGCTGTTTCTTTAATCTTATTCATTCCTCATCACTGTCGTGTGGATAGCCTGTGACCTTGTTCCTTTTCCACTCGTCCCTCTAAGCATTATGTCTCCCACGTCCATATTTTATTTGTCACATACAACATAAGCATGATTGTGTTTATCATACTATCTGATTCCAATGATGCCTTTCCATCCTTACTCCCGCTCCAAAACGGCGGGGGCTGTGATCTGAGTTCCCTTGAGGTTCTCGAGTCCTTCGCCGCCCTATAGATATGGTTAGCGTCATGAGATATTGCGTGAAAATGTGGAAACTTACGTAGCTGATGAGAGGTGACACTTCGACTCCAGCAGTGCTGTTGTCTCCGACGACGATGGCGCCAGCAGCCTCAACCCAGCGCTTGCCCTGGCCCATAATGTCTGCCTTGCTGGTCTCAGGATCGTCCTCACCAGTGCCACTGGCGTTCTTGAGCGGCGAGAATTCGTCCTCGCGCTTCACCTCAAAGCACGCAAACTTGTCCAGGGACAGCAAGGGAAAGACGTCAAAGACGAACTGCTCGAGCTTGATGCCGTTAGGCTTCTCGGGCTTGACGGTCTCGCCAGACTCTAGGTCGACAGCGGGAATCTTCTTGCGAGCAATGTGATGGGGAAGCTTGTGAGCCCATTGAGGAATAGAGTCGAAGAAGCGGAAAGAGTAGTAATGGTTGACGATGTTGGCGGCTCGGAATCGAAGCAGATCGGGCTGCTTGGGATCCTTCTCCTCGGCCGTCGCAGTGTCGATCTCAGAGTATTCGACAACGTCAGGCTTGCCGTTCTTGGACAGAATCAGACCGACTGACTCGGAAGCGTTGCGCTTGCGGACGACCTTGGTAGCAATGTCGACGTCGAGAGATGCGGAGAAGCCGATAAAAACAGGATCAGCGACCTTGACGAGGCAGTTGTCGACACAGTATGCGTGAATGTGCTGAATGCCACGCTTGCGCATGTCGTCCAAAACGCCAGAGACAACGAGGGCTTGGTAAATACCGCCATTGCCGTCGGGGGCAACGGCAACCTTGCCCTTGCTCTCGAGCAGGATCTTGCCGTCGTTGGAGATGCAGGGAAGTACACCCTGCTCGAAAATCTGAACGTTCTCCTTGGCCAGGCCAAAGTAGTTCTTCTCCTCAAAGAACTTCTCGGTAGGACCACGGGTTGGGCCACTGGTCATGACGTACCAGGGTACAACAGCAGGGCTACCGGTCTTCTTAGAAGCCAGCTCCTGAATCTTGGCGATTCGCTCACCCTGGATCTGGAACAGAGACTTGTGGGATGGGAGACCGATATCGTAGCAGCCCTTGGGGGCAGAGCTACCGAGTCTGGTACCCTGACCGCCAGCCATGAGGACGACAGCAACCTGCTGCTTTCCGATGAGGTCGAGACCAGACTGGTACCACTTCTCGATGTCTTCAGCATTGGAATCGAGGATGCTGGCAGTAGCAGACTCGGGGAGAGGCTCGAGGCGATCGGGCTCGTCGCTGGCCTTGGGAGGGTTCAAGGCCTTGTGGGTGATGTCGTTGATGTGGGCGGGATCGAAGCGGGAGAGCTGCGCGAAGAGGGTAGCTCGCTCGGCGCTGGAAAGAGAATCATAGAAGGTGAAAACCTGGTCTTGACCAGCCTTGGTGTACTTTTCCTTGAGCTCAGCGAGAGCTTCGGGAGTAGGCTCCGAAGGGGCCTCACCCTTGTTGCCAATGTGCAGTGCCTGCTTGATAGCCTCCATTTTGTTTTGGATTTTTGAATGATTTGGGGTGGAAGAGTTGCGGTGAGAAGTAGAAGAGGATGTTGTAAAGGAGCAGGCTTTAGCTCAAACTACAAGTTATGGGGGGTTGGGAGCTAGTATCTAAAGCCCAGGGGTATCAGAACAAAGCAAGAAATAGGATGGAAGAGGTTTGAGATGGGGAGGAGAATTGGATGAACGAAGAGTGAGAAGTCAATGGGGGCGAGCACTTGAATTAATAGGTACGAAATGTCGATCTCAAGAAGGCATCCCCCGCTGGCTGATTCAATGGATGGCTTTCGTTATAATTAGTACAATATTATTCAGTAGTCAGGTAGATCCTGCCCAGCTAGCCCCATGAATGCTTGGGAAAGCACCCGTGCCTGCTCTACTTGCTACAACGACTGCTACGTGTTGAAGGCTTGAAGCTCTTTGGTGTCTGGGCCCTTGGGTCCTTCCCCGCCGCACCGCCATGGATTGACCGAATGCGTTGAGAAAGCCCCTCAGCTGCCCCGCCAACTGTGCTATCGGTAAGTTAGCAGGTACACAACGTCGTGCAGGTATGTGCACTGAGCAGCTTGTACCGTTTGAGCTGCAGCGGACCAATTGAAGCTTCAGCGCCCCTCATGGCTCCTGTTGTCGCTGGGAGCTTGTAGCCATCGACCCTGGCGCATCCTGCTTGTTCAGGCTAACGTAAGCTGATGTCAACGTTGGACGTGCACCAAAATTGGTGAAGACATCTGCTATGCTAGATGAGAGAAAAACCGTTTCACTCAAAGAGAAATATGAAAGAACAATATGGTTTCAATCTTAATGGATTGGCTTACTTATAACAGTTACCTACTACGTAAATTTATCCTATCGTGAATCTGTCCACAAAGGATACATATTAATACGCAATAGTCTCCCCTTCCGTGTTACACTAGCAGAGTTCATGTTGTGTGGCTGTGGCGGAGGCTGACGCTGATTTTGGTTCTGAAAATAGCAGCGTATGGAAGGACCGGACACAGTTCCTGCTGGAAGGAGTGCAGGAGTACTTATCTAGAGGTAGCCAGCCTTGTTGCACTCAACTGAAGCAAATCATTAGACGATATGGGGATCTATAAAGCTGAGATATAATTGTTTGGAAGTGAGGAGTCTTTCATAACTTATTGTCCACCTCTATCTCAATTCTAACGGAACATGAATACTTGGGCACCCCTGTAATCTGTAATGCGCTTGTTAAAATATCAACTGTGGCTAATCATGGCTGTTTGTTAGCACTTTTCTGCCTGGAATAACTTCCTTCAGCTTCTCAGAGTCTCTTTCACCAAACATCCAGTTAGTCAAAGCAGAGACAACATGTTCATATGCTGTTTTGGAATCTTTGAACTGCCTTGTTGGTAGGCAGGCATTGTCCCATTTCCACGGATATATAAGTTTTTGCCTCTATGGATCTCTTTGCCTCCCCCTGATGTTGTCATTGTCATGCCTTTCTGGTGTCTAAAATCCGCTTCCTAAACCTATTGCCACCTCATACCTTAAGTCTTATACTCTACAGTTCTCTCACCTCCTTCAACATGTCAAATACCAAATATCACAGTGACAATTCTTCACCGGTTTCTCACAAGTCGGAATCAGGAGAAGTTAGGAATTCTTCTCCAAAAACCCCTACATTCAAGGGGCGCCTACAACTTAGCGAGTTTATGTTCACATCCGACTCCGCAGCCATGAGTGGCAACGGCGCTTCTCCTTCACTTAGACGGTCCCCTCGATTCAACACATCCACAACCTCAGTAACTATAACGAAGCCCGTTCCAGTGTCAAAGAAGATCAAGAAACCGCCCACAAAGGAAGACGATTCTCCTCCTAGAAAGAAGAAGCGTACACGTACCAGTTCTGGTTACGCTCCTCCTTCGACATATGCTCACCTTTCTGGACTTCCTGACGCCATCACTGAGAACCTTTTGGTCCTTTTCATCGGCTTAAATCCTGGTATTCAGACTGCTCGTACCGGTCATGCTTACGCCCATCCCTCTAATTCATTCTGGAAGATGCTCTTCTCAAGTGGCTTGACTACCAGACTCTGCAGTCCGACCGAGGACCGTCAGTTGCCAGAGCTCTACTCCCTCGGCTTCACCAACATTGTTTCTCGTCCCAGCCGTAACGGTGCTGAGCTTTCAAAACAGGAGATGGACGAGGGGGTTGAAGTCCTTGAGGAGAAAACCCGCAAGTGGCGACCTGAGTCTGTATGTGTTGTCGGTAAGAGTATCTGGGAGAGTATATGGCGTGTCAGACACGGCCGTCCCGTTGGAAAGGCTTTCAAGTATGGGTGGCAAGATGAGACAGAAAACATGGGCGTCATCAAGGGCGAATGGGCCGGTGCCAAAGTGTTTGTATCAAGCAGCACCAGCGGGTTGGCTGCGACACTGTCGCCGGCGGAAAAGGAACGAATATGGAGTGAAATTGGACTATGGGTTAAGCAGAGACGCTTAGAGCGAGAAGAAAAGGCCAGAGCTGAAGAGGCGGAAACAGCTCAAGATGTCTGAAACGCTTAGCATTGAAATTCATCATCCTACCTATTCGCAGATATCATGGTTTTATGCATTAAAGCAAACACCCTTAACCATCACGCATCTTCTGGATTAACTGATTTGGTCATTGAAAGTCTAGCATTGGTCCGTTTTGTATATAGCTGAGCTATAAAGTACATCTTCTCCCGCAACTCCATACGCCCTGTAGCACCAACCGATATTGCGACCCTGACACTGCGAGCGATCTTACTTACATCGCTTCTCAACAATGTTAGGGCCGTTCTCCTCATACTCCTTTCGAGAAATCCACATCTGGTGGAATGTACCCAAGCTCGCGAGGATGCTACCACCGACCCAAGATCCAAAGCGTCGTTCGCTGCTGAGACCAGCAGCATGGATCTTAATCTTGAGTCCGGGGTACATGGCTGTCAACTCGTTGTTTAGACGATCGTTGAAACCGTTGATGAGACTCGTGCTTCCCGTCACGACTACATTGGCGAGAAGGTTACCACGGAGGTCAACATCGACAGCGTTGAGCGCCGAGCGAATGAGCTCAGGGATGGTCTGAGCCTTGGTGAGACGTTCGGATTCAGGGATGGTATATCCTGCCGTCTCGTCCCACATACCCTCCGTGACACGGAATCGCTGCTCACGCCACATCTGATTGTAGCCATCTGGCATCTCAAACACGCGACCAGGCTGGGTCTTGACATAGTCCTCGTTGCCAGGCGCACTGTATCGGCCGGGGCCGCGCCAAATTTCCACCACAGACTCCTTGAACTCGGTTAAGACGCGCTCCTCCTCGTATGCGCGGAAAGAATCGCTAATCTGGAAGGGGAAGTTCTTGAGTCGGACTTGAGGGGGTGCCAACGCATCCACGGGGGTCTTGTTCTCGATCATGAAAGTAGGAGTCAGGTCAACCTTAGGCTCCGAGGTCTCAAAGAGACTTCGGATCTGTGATGAGAGCCAGATACCACCAACAGGCGACTTTTGAATCGATCGTTTCAAGATCATGCCGTCGTGAACAGCTGTCACCGAGGTGTTGGCGCCGCCTACATCAATGACCAGAGAGGTGGCCTTTCCGGCACCAAAAGCAGCCAGGACGGGAGTGCGACTGAACCAGAAAGCAGGGCAGCCCCAGTTCTCCATGATGATTTCAATAGCCTTCTCACGCGCCTTGGGTGTGTTCCAGGGTGCTTCTGTAACCAGCAACGGGTTCTCTGACAGTGGCTTCTCGAGTGATTCGGCTGCCGCATCGTCCATGGCGATATCGCCCTCACCATCCTGGCCCTCATCTTTGGGGTCGTCGTTTAGCCCGTTCTTGGAGGGAGCTGTTGGCCGTTGTGGTTGCAGGCGCTTAACCAGCATGTTCTCCCAGATCTTGGCCGCGACATCCCAATCCTCCACCACGCTATCCCGGTTCATGTAATTTCGGACCTCGGCATCGCCGCGTGGAATTAGGCATTCGTCGCCAAAAAGATCGCGAGGGTTGTCGCCATTGACATGAGTATAAAATGAGGGAAGGACTGCTTTGGGAACATCCTCACCGGCAAAGCCAGCGCGTGTGCTGCAGTAGCCGGGATCGAGAACAAGAGCAGAAACCTCGTCTGAACACGCCTAAAAGTCAGCATTTTTGTTCTTGATGGAAGCGCAAGAGGTCGGTTGGACAAACCTCCTCCATAGATGTCGGTAGGCTGCATCGATGAGGGTAAAGGTTGTTGGGCCATGTTGGATGTGAAGGGTATCAAGGCTGAGATTGAATGATGGTGGGATCAATTGAATGACCTGGCGCGAAATGTCGCGAAATTTGTTGATGTTGCGCGCGCCAGAAATAAAGTGAAGATCGCGTTAAAACAAAATTCAGCCGTGACCGAGAGAGGTTGGTGAGCTTTGCTTTGAAGGGTACGAATGTCCAAATGTTTCTAGGTACCTTAGTACTCTGTACTAATGTTGAAATGGGGCGTCGAGAGGGTGATGAGTGGCGCTCAGCTGTGGCTGGTGCTTGTCATGACACCCCACAACCGGAACAATTTCGGCTTATTCCATGGTAATAAATTTCTCGTTGATCTTTCACAATTCAATGTCTTTTCTTCTTCTTCTACGCATGGAGCGCGAGTTCCATGATGCCAGCATGACTGTAAGTAACAACCATTTTTATTACTTCCTCCTCACTCGTACACATCGCATATGATGAATTGCATTTCTCGCTTCAGAACCGCTGCGATTGACACAGCTTGCTGTGACTGATTATAACTTGCCAATCCCTGATATCCTCTCATCATCAACACTTGTTTGCATGCTGTGGATGAAGCAATTTAGCTAACTCAAAGAAGCAGGAGCGACAATGTCTGTAAAGTATCTTCGTCAGGCCAGTCGGCCTCTAATACAACCTCTGTTTCCTAGATTAGTCAACACCACTCGATGTTCACATCTGCTTAGCTATAGTGGTCGACCAGCGGTGCAATGTCAGGCACCCAGTGGCGCCGCACTTGAGAGATCGCTGGTGACCTCTTCCATCCGTTCAAAGGAAGCTGTTGCAAAGCCAGAACGATCTGTTGATCATGTTTCTCCATTCAAGAAGCAGAGGCAAACTGAGTTGTGGGAGGAACAGGAAAGCGAGGATCCTCTTTACCCAGAAAGCCATCCGAGATTACAGAAACGGTTCCAGCGCATGTCGGTTCCTGAGTTCATTGGGGCGTTCAATGACAATCTCGATGAGACAAAGGATGTTTTGGTCTGTGGTCGTGTTCGGTCCAAGCGAATCGTCGGCAAGAACCTCATCTTCCTTGACATTGTAAATGAATTTCAACGCTTGCAGGTCATGGTCAACCGCTCGCAGTGTATGCTGGACCTGGAGGAGAGGAGGGCTAAGTTTGCCCTTTTCAGGAATTTGATAGAAGTGGGCGACCACATATGTAGGCTTCCTAATACTCATCATCTTAATCTTTTCCCCCAGATGCTTACAATCTGGCAGCAATCGTTGGAATTCCTACTCGTACCAAGGCTGGTGAACTCACCATTCAGGCCAAGGCTCTCCCTGAGCTTCTGTCGCCGACTATGGAGCAGATTCCTGAGAAGCTCACCGATCCTAAGACGAGAATGCAAGATCGACATGTTGACATGTTGGTCAATCGACAGGCAGTTGATGTCCTGAGATTGCGGTCTGCCATCACCAAGCACATGCGTGACCACCTCCATTCGAAGCGCTTCCTCGAATTCCAAACACCCATCCTGGCTGAGAATGCCGGTGGTGCTGTTGCTCGACCCTTCGTTACGCAAGCCACCGAGTTCAAGGATCGAGACCTGGCTCTGCGCATCGCTCCTGAACTATGGCTCAAGCGTCTAGTCATCGGTGGTGTAGACAAGGTTTTCGAGATCGGACCAGCCTTCCGCAACGAGGGCGTGGACGCTACCCATAACCCAGAGTTCACCATGTGTGAGTTCTACAGCGCATACAGCAACCTGGAGGACCTCATCAGGGAAACGGAGGAGATCATCTACAGCCTTGCGCAACATTCGCAGGACCTCATCTCGACACAGCTTACCTCTCTGCCTCCCATCGACCTCTCCAAATTCGTTCGGCCTTTCAAGCGCGTTGAATTCGTGCCCACCTTGGAGAAAGCTCTTGGGTTCCGTTTGCCCAAACTCTCCAGTGAAACTGCCTTGCCTGAGGTATTGGCTATGCTAAAGCTCGCTGGAATTGCCGTCCCAGGTGAGGTGCCCAGCTCACTGTCCAAGCTTCTCGATCGACTCGCTGCCGTCTATCTCGAACCCATGTCTTTTGACGAACCCATCCTCATTACAAACCACCCTGCATGCATGTCACCCCTAGCTAAGAGTTTCCTCTGCCCGACCACCTACCAGCTCGTATCTGCCCGCGCAGAGCTCTTTATCGGTGGGCGAGAATTAGCCAACATGTACGAAGAGGAGAACGATCCTGAAGCACAGAAGCGTAAACTTCTCGACCACCGAAACCTCGTCAACAAGTCTGACGGCAGCATCGCCATTGAGACGCCCGACACGCCTGAGGCTGAGCGGGCTGCGTTGGAAGAGGCTGAAAAGTATGAAGATGAGGACGGCGAGGGCGCTCCTCTGGACCAGAGCTTTGTCAAGGCTCTGGATTATGGTCTCCCACCAACCGGCGGCTGGGGCTGTGGTGTTGAGCGTCTTGTCATGCTTTTCTCTGGCGCCAACCGCATCAGCGACTGTCTAAGCTTCGGCACATTGAGGAACGTTGTTGGTCTTTCTGCGGCCGAGAAGGCCTCGTCGGTAGGGGAAGAGCCAAGCAAAGAAGACGCAACGCAAGGTTAACGAATATACCATGTGCTGCAGCGATGTAATGATATTGAGACTTTTGTATACTAGTGCGAGAATTAGATGTGTATGTATGTGTATGTATATATAGTATACCCGCGCATGGGAATGGCATATTTGTATCATATGAAACAGGAATAGCAGCCGCTTTATAGTGATACTGTCTCACGGATCCCATCCTTTCATGACCAGTTAAATCGGTGTCTCAAATTATACAATTACTTCTACAAAGTATACACAAGAAATAGTTCAACCCCCAAGCCACCCCATCATACGATCCAATGATTTAGTTGGCAAGCTGGAAGAGACTGCTTCCCTGCTCGACAGAGGCAAAGCCCTCAACCCAACTGCGAACAGTCGCGTCATCAAGACCACTGGCAAAGTCAAAGTCGCTGGGGAGCTCCTTGATAGCCACGCTCGAGGTACGCTCATCAAAGATGGTGGCGACCTTGATAAAATCGTTGACGGGACGGTCAAAGTAGTCTGAGCTTCCGGCGCCGTTCTTGAGGTGGAAGGTAGACTTGCACTTGGTGTCACCCGAGGCGAGGACTTCATAAATGTCGGCCTCACCGCAGCCGGTGGTCCAGCAGCTGCAGTCTCCGTATTGCATGGTGCGAGGGATGCGGGCGTTGAGGGCCCAGAGGGCAGGCATATCGCCGTTGAAGCCGCGGTCGCCGTCGAGGGGCATCTTGAAGTGGAAGAGGAAGACCTTGTTGGCACCGCCGAAGCCCTCTGTAAAGATGCAGTGTTAGCAGGAGAAGATCCATACATATAATACAGGGAACAGGGACATACTGTAAGCGACATCGGGGGCGCGAGAGTAACCGCAGCTCTCGTCGCACTTCTCGGCGCTGAAGATGGAGAATTCCTTGTTGGAGGGGATGTAGACATCGCCGAGAATCTCGGGGGACTTGCAGCCACCATCACCCTTGGCGTTCAAGTAGGAGAGCGAGTTGCCCCAGGTGCTACATGACCAGTTAGTTCTGTTGTATGTAGTCGGGTTGTATAGATTGGAGACACCTACTTATCAAAGACACCGGATCCCTCACCACCATAGTTTCCAAGGAAGACAATGTTGTCGGCAACCTGCTGCTCAGAGCTGTAGTAGGCAGTGCGCTCCCAGTCACCAGATGCAACCTTGGACTTGGACTTGGACTTGGACTTGGTAGCCGTGCTCTTAGTCTTCTGCTTGCTTTCTGTGGTAGTCTTTCCTGTAGACTCCGTCTTGCCGCTGTCCTGCTTGGCGTCCTGCTTGACTGCCTTGACCTCATTCACGGGGTCATCGGCCTTGGTCTCGGGAGCGGGAGCCGCAGTAGGGGCACCTCCAAAGTAGTTGTTTTCCCACGAGACGACCTGACCGTCGATGGTTGCGGTGACCCATTCGGCGCGCTTGTGCTTGCGCTGCTCATGGAAGTGCTGGTGGCCGTGGCGACGAGCGTGGACATGAGGAGATGGCGCAACTTCACGCTTCTTGTTATCCGAGGCGAGGTTGTAGACAGCAACTTCTTTGAGGTTGAAGGGTCCACGGATATGGATGGAGAGCTGTACAGTGGTTTAGTATGTGTGCGCCTGTGTGATTATATATGTAAGAAAACAATGAGAAACTTGGGCAACTTACATCCTCAACGAGAGGGCCAAGGGCACTGTTGTAAGAAACATCGGAAGAATCACACTGTCCATTGGCTCCCATGTTGGTGACGGCCTTGTAGCTTCCGCTGCCGGCAAACCCCTCATAGAGAATCTGCTTCACAGCACCGCAGAACCAGTTTCCTCCCTCCTCGACGGCAGAACCGGTGCATTGTTGAGTCAGGGCCGAGGACAGGCCAGCAGAGGCCAAAAGAACTGGAGCCGTGTACTTCATTGTTCCTTTGGGCTTGTTGTCGTAGTTGTATCTAGACGTGTAAGGTTGTTTGTATATGTCGATACTTGAACGTATCACGGAAGAGAAAAGAGCGATCCAGTCGACCTTAAAAAGAACGGTTCAGGCGAAATGAGTGGAAGGTGAGGAGTATATCTTCACCAAGTAAAACAGGTTCGTGTAAGTGAGTGACAGAAGTTGAAATATGCTACGACAACCGGCCTTTGAAAGGAATGGAGCAGAAACGGAGGATGTTTGGGTCTTTTGAGGAAACAGACGAGGAAGAATCCGGGGAGATGGGCCAAGGGGGGCCAAGGCAATGGGTTCCATGACCAGAGATTAACAAAGCCATCGATCAGGGCTGGGCAAAGAGGCTACATAGTGCACCCCTTGACCGACGATGGCACTGTACCTGAACTTCAGTTTTCCCTTCTGCAGAACCTGCCAAACCATCCATCCTATCCTATCCTGTTAACCTCAAACTAACACACCCCCTGCGAGTAGCGCCAGGAGGAGGCTGGGCGCCGACGGTGCCAAGTTCCCTAGGCTTGAATCAAATGAATTCGCTGTACCATCTAGGCGCAGAGGACGGTAGATCTTTATGAATCCCGTCCCTGAGAACAATAAGCCATGAGGCATTCTGAAGGGTGCAATGGACTTGGGCCAAAGCGGACTAGAACGGTTGAGGAAGTTGGTGGTGTGTGGGAAGCAAGATTGGTTTCAGGACTCGCAAGGACTTGGAACCGTGGGCCAATGGAAAGCAGCTGATGAGTCTAGCGTAGGCCAGGCTGAGGCATAAAGGGACGACGACGAATCGGCAACGCTTGCAGGTACGGACTAAAAGGGGCAAGGGTCAGCCTAGAGATTCATCCTTATTCATGGCCGACCAGATGACCACACTCATTAAGCCACACTTTGGCGCGTAGAATGATTTGAGGGCGGGTCTTGAAGGATATTGCGACTGAAAGGCCAAGAGGCTTGGTACAGTCCGCCGAGCCCAAACGTTGCTCTGACCGAGATTATCTGTACAGTACATGGCATGTACCGGTAGCAGCGAGGCAGTGCTGGCGATGCCCTCTCTTGCGCTCCTTGATTTCTTGCCATGTCACTTGTGGCTCAAGAATGAGGGTAATACGCTTTTGAAAGGTGGTACGTAGAAACCTCTTTAAGTGAGACATGCTAGATGAAATAGATTGTCACCAGGATGACAAAGCTCCGAAGTCACAGTGGCCATGTGTGCCGAAGTGATAAAACATGGCGAGATGTTTTGAGTAAACGATTTGATCCACCAGAGAGATGTTTAACAAGAAACAGCCAGGGATCTGTATAGTGAAGATTTTCTTTCTTTCTCTCTTCTTCTTTTTGTTTTTGCAGAGGCGCAGCCAGTTGTGGTCAAGACCAGACAAGCCGAGCAGTAACATCGTCGAAAAAAGGTTGACTGGGGGGACCCTTGAATGAGAACTCATGGGATACATCCTTGGCTCTCTATGGTTCGGCGGCCTTTACCCCTGACCTGAAGAGTCAAGTCCGAGCTAAGCTTAGGACAGGAATATCAAAATCAAGACCAAGACCAAGACCAGCGCAGTTGGCTGGCGCAAGAGTTGGTCCAACGTACTGAAATTCAGATACCCACGTGGCTCCTTTTGCCAACTGCAGCGTGTCTAGTGTGTCAGTGCGATCAGGCCCAGCAAAAGAATTGCATAGACATGAATTACTGTCCTTAGTTTATCAGCACGACGATCGACGACAAGGTCTTTACGGCGCCCAAACAGCAGAATAGAAACGGTCAGAGGTCAGAGTCAGAGGTCAGAGGTCAGAGCGCCACCCGAACGGCCGACGTTTTTAAACTCTCTGATAAAGTATGAGTGGGATCGACAGCTTGAGATAGAATTCGTCCTCTTGAGACGAAATGAACAAGGGGCTGCTAACAGGGCGCCCAACATGGTCTAAGCCGGTGGGGTTTTGCCTAAGTAGACAATGGGTGACATGCAAGGGACAAGAGTCTAAAGGCTTGGTTATCCAGAAGGATGCTCAAGGAGATTTCTTCGCTTGTTGGTTGTCTGGTTTTGGTACCGATACTGCACCAAGTCTGTTCCTTTGTTCCTTTTCTTCTTTATTTTCGACCGCTTTTCTTCGGCAGTGCTTCCTGATCCGTACAATCGTAGGTGGCTGTCTCAGTCCCCTTTCCCTTATTGCTCGCCTGATCAACTAAATTGCATTCCATTCTTTGATAAAGTCGTTATCCTAGACACATGCTATGTATAGCATCTGGAACACTCCATAATGAAATATCCGTTTGTTAACGTGGCGGGAAACAACGCCTTGCTCGATCCGGAACCTGTCACCGACGTTATGGTCGTTGGCTTCTCATCTTCAGGGTCTGAATCGGTTTCCAGCTTCTCAAGACGTCACTTGTCAAGCTCCGAGCAGCGTCAAGGTGCTTATTCGGTGGAGATTAATAACATGATCACTAACGAGTTAGTTATAACCCTAGTACCTGATAGTCTTGGTCGTGATAATTTCAATTCTGGGTGTAACTCCACCAGATCGTCCGAGCATCAAGTCTGATGGATGTCCTGGTTGGCTGATTGCTGCCACCTTGTTTATATTGAGCTGACCTTAAAAGTTGAATTCGACCTCGTGATAGCCATCATCTCCCTCTATCTCTCCCAACACGTAAATTGAATACGTTATTGGTGGGTAACAGCACTGCTCTGGCAGTAATAACCCTGGTTAATACGTCGATCTAATCGTCGAAACCGCCCCATTCGCCGCCTGCTCCGTCGCTCTCATCACCCTGTTGCAGCTTTCTCTTCCTGCTCCCTTCAATGGCGCCCTGTCGGTTGTTCTCCTTGCGCCTCTCGTAACCACTCTTGGAAGTAATCTTGGCTTTGCTGCCGCTTCGTCGAGCCTCCACGCCACGCTCCTTGAGCTTCTTTCGATCCGCCTTGCCAACGTTGGGCAGGGCATCCAAGAGCCACTTCTGCACTCCAGCGTCGTCTCCTGTCTTGCCAGCCTGTTTCTCACTGACAGCAATCACGTTGGCTACCATCTTGACAAACGGGATATCTTCCTTGGTGTAGAATGTCACAGCCACGCCGCCTTCTCGTCCCGCACGACCAGTACGGCCAGCGCGATGGACGTAGCCAGCGCTGGATCCAGGGACATCGTAGTTGACAACGCCATTGACGCCAGCGAAGTCAACGCCTCGTGCCAGGACATCCGTCGTGATCAACACCCAGATCTCTCCAGCACGGAATTTGCGCATGATAGTGGCCCGCGCAGCATCTGGGAGACCACTGTGTAAAGCCGCAATTCGTGTCGAACCACCGGCCTCCAGTGGGATATCGTACTTGAGTTCCTCGTGAAGCGCTGTTGCTCGATCGATGGTCTGGGTGAAGACGAGAAAAGGGGGCCTCAGTGGAGGTCCTGTGTCGTCGCTGGAATGGGGGTGCAAGAGTTGACGCAGCGCAAGTAGCTTACCCTGCTCACTTGCTGTGTAGGTCAGTTTGTGTGTGATGTTGGGCACTGCAGTATCCTTAAGTCCCACAACCAGCCTAACCAATGGCTTTTGTGTAATACCAAGCGACTGAGCTCTTGCTGCCAGTTTCTCTGTAACCAAGCTTTCAATATTGGAGCCCATAGTAGCCGACCAGAACGAGAGACGCAGATCAGGACTGGTGCATGCTGTCCAGACTCCCAGCATTTGCTCTCTGAACAGGGGGTCCAACAGAACATCCGCCTCATCTAGGATGAGATCACGGACGGTAGGAAGAACCCTCTGCACATTCGAAGGTCCAGAAGTGAGAAAGTTTAGTAGCAACGCAGGTGTTGTGACGAGAATATCAGCCTTGGTCACAGGTCTGGGCTTGTTGTTGGCAGCCTTGTCGTTTTCTGAATCTGAACTCTCACCCTCCTCGTCCCCAGAGCCATCTTCTGCAACATCAAGCTGTTCTGTCGAAAGGACCGTATTCTTTTTCATGGCGGCAATCTTTAAGCCTGTGCCTTGAGCAACCTTGCTACCTTCGCTGACGATTTGATGCACCAGTTCTCGAGTTGGGGCAACGACAACCGCCTCTAATTCATGTATGTCATCGATGCTGTCTTTCGACCGCCTGCGCATGATATTGTTGATGGCAGGAATGAGGAAACTGATTGTCTTGCCGCTTCCAGTGGGTGCAATGGCCAGAAAATCAACACCTCCATCTAGACCACCTTCATCCTTCAGGGCCACTTCCGGGTTCAATAGTAGAGGTAAACTGGCCATCTGGACTTCTGTTGGTACACGGTACGATTGAGCGACCAAATTTTCAGAAACCTGGCGAGAGATACCGTAGATGGTGCGCAGTTCACCAAAGGAGTTGAGCGGTTGAGGAGTCAATTGCTTTTTGGTATCCTTCTTGACCTCAACAGCCGCCTTCTTCTTTTTCGACTTCTTCACCTTGGCCTGATCCTCAGACTTGGAGAGAAGGGTAATTTTCAGACGGTGCGATCGCAGAAGCTGACGGCACTCATCCTCGCTAAGCAGTTTGGGTGCTGGTCGAGCAGGACTGGCGTCTCGTTCCGATTTTTGCTTCTCGGGAGCGGTCTTGGGAGCAGACTCTGTCTTAGGTGCGAAGAAATCGACTTCGGGAAGTTCGGTAGCAGTCTCGACCTCGGGTTCCTTGCGGGCTCTCTTGCGCTTATGGCCGCGAACTTCATCGTGATAGAGCTGAGGATTGGCGGCAGTACCTGCTGAGGGAAGTTTCTGGGCAGTGTTGTTGAGCGCTTGGCTGCCCTTTCCAGTTTTCTTGGTTCCTCTGGAGAGGACCTTGAGAATATCCATGTTTGCGGCAGACCTGTGGGAGCTCGAGTCGAGTGAGGGTTACTGTTGCGAGGTCTTGCTGGAAATGGGAGAAAAAAGTTGATTGCTGGCTCAAGATCTGATCTCAGACAGAAATTTTGGTGGACCCTTGAACTTTCTCTGCTCAAGCTACTAAGGAAGGTAAGGTAAGGTCCAGCCAGAAGATTTTACCGGATAGTGGGGGGTTTGTCCGTTGTGGGGTTCCAACTGAAAAGTGAGATTTTCACCAGCCACCCACCACAAGTCTCGTATGGGCTGATATCAGCACAACAGCCACAAAGCATCATCACTGGCACATGACGCCGCTAACCTACCCGTGATGGGGGGGTTGTTTTTTTTGGGGGGAGTTGTCCATCTTCACAAGCGTGACACCCAGCGCGGCCCTTGCCTCTATAATTATAGCACCAACGTCCTAAGAATGTATGTACCCTGCACTGCACGAAATCCAGAAACCTGATACAAACTCAGCCATGCATCATGTCAAGAACATCCAAGTTTTTGTTGTTTAATTCTAGAACAGCTCAAGGATCCTGATAGAAGTGCGTCGATCACTTGTCATGTCTGCTATCAGCCTATCACCCCTCCCTCTCACTGTAAAAAGAAATCGTGGCAGGGGGGAATGATGGCAGAGAGAAGTCACTGAAACTGACGTCACGCTGTGGTGCCGAGATCCTCAGCAATCAGGATTTGACATGGCCAAATATCATGGAAGACTGCGTAATAATACAGTAAATGCTGTAAACACCCCAGTCGTCGTCAGTCTTTTTGCGAAAGGTATATTACATGAACAGTCCCCTCTTTTTCCTTCCTCGTGAATTGAACTGAACTGAACTGAACTGAACTGGTACTTTGACTTCATTGATTTACAGCATCCTCTTGGTGTAGACAGGACTCTCTCACTACTCACTACTCATCTTCACCTCAAACAACCACTACAAAGCAACAAAACTGAGCATCTCAAATAACAGAATCATCCTTCGTCAAGCGCTTCCATCATGCCTTCCATGCTAGGATTGACTAAAGACCCCTCGCCTCACGGCCTCAACAGCAACGGCGGCCCATTGCAAAACACTCTCAACCAGGCCACCGACAATAGCAACATGCAACTCTCATCCATGAGCTCGGGCAGTATCGTTCCTGGCCTCAACTCGGATTTCTTCAACAAGGATAAGCAACAGTCAAAGGACGACGACAGCGATGACGAGGAGAATCTCAAGACCATCAAGGGCCGAAACCACGCGGCCGCCAAGGAGATGGAGACACTCCTCTGGAGAGCGCTATGCGACAAGCCCAAGTCGGCTCTCAAATACATTGCCAAGGACGCCATCATCTCCAACAAATTCCTCTTTGGCGATGTCGAAGTGCGCTCAGAGGACTCTGACCCCCCGCTGGAGGAAGCGATCAAGGACTGTGAAGAATGGCTGGCCTACAAGATGCACGACCCCCAAGTTGTCGAGATTGGCCTTATGGCTGTCGCCATCTCGTACCGACTCACGCTCTTTGGCCAGGTCGATCAGGGCAAAGGTCAGTCCGGACTTGAGACTGTGAATGCGACATGCACCAGCTCGTGGAGGCAGGTCGCTAGTGGAGATTGGGAACTGTGCAGCATGTTTGCCTCCTAAAACAAGGCGGGATTTCTTCTCATTTGATTTATTTCGTACATGAGGATTGGCGTTCTGGCTCGGACAGGGGACAAGAATGGGGATTGTACAGTGCTGTATATGTTATCAAGATATGTTAATGAATGAACGTTGACCATTGAAGTCGCAACAAAGTTGGGCTGCCATGCAGTACGTGCCATTTCGTTTTGACTAGACCGAATTGACGTAGAGAGCTTTCTGTCCCAGACCTAGGGAAGCTCACACCATCGAGGACGAATGTAAAGACATCTCCCTATTGATTGCCCGGTTGCATCTCGGGTCCGCCGCCATCTCCAGACCTCCATCGTTTGCAACGCCTGCTTGAACGAAGTTTCATCGCCAATCGAGATGTTGGGATATCGAAACCCTCCTACCGGGTAGATCAGAAGCTCCAGTGACAACCCATCAAAGTCACGCTTCACTCTTTGTCGTACTTCTCGCACAAGCTGCGACAAGGACATCTGCTCGACTTGGCATGGCGGCTCCCATACCTCATCGAAGTTCGGTTCAATTTCTAGCAGACAGCCTGTGCGTGTAGCGTGAACCTCCGGGGCCCTCACTGCTTTGACTTGAGATGTACCGGTGCTATGGGGGCCCATTTGGTACGACTGGGCAAAAGCTCCTACCGCACCAGCAGTTGTCAGGCCTTGGTTCTGAGAAGTTTGTGATGACCGGTACTGGAGTGTCGACGAGGTAGGAGGTACATCAACTGCAGCTGTAGTGAAAACTGGGGAGGTGATTGTCTGCCCCGTGTTCATAGTAGGGATTGGAGCTCTAGGTCTCGAGGCAACATGAGTTGTGTCAGAAACTCTTGTTGAAGTGGAGGTAGCTGAGGAAGCAAGAAGAGGCTCATCAACACTCGTGGGTGCTGAAGGAGCTCTAGCATCTCTCCATAACGATGCGTAATCAATCAAATCTGTGGTGATGCGCAGCGGCTCCGTAGAGGGAGGAGTTGGCTGATGGGTTGGTTCAGTGACAGTGGCAGCAGGAGTTGGATTAGTCAAAGGTTGACTTGAAGCACTGGCGATAGTATTGTGCTGCTCTTCAGAGGAAGTTTCTTCTTCGACATCCTCATCTTCGTCTGCTTGGGCCTCGCCATTGTGACGTATGAACCCAGGGTGTTGGGTGGGCTTCCTTGGTCTCGAGGATGTCCGTTTAGCTGCTACGGATCTCATTAGTGAGGGTGGAGGGTGGGTGCTGGGTATGAGCGTTGGCGTGGATGCAGGTGTACATGTTGAGTTTCGTCTCGCTGCCTTGGACCTATACAGATCCTGGCTTACTAGCCAAGGTGCGGAACGTTTGTTTTGGCCCTGGCGTTTGGTTAATAGATTCTTAATGACGAACACTGGAGCAGGATGGTTACTTACAGTGGCAGAAATAGCTTCGTTTCCTTGTGGCTCGTTCGATGAGCTTGGTGCTTGTGATGTAAACTCATTGTCACTTATTGATTGGGAGAGGCCGACTGGCCGAACAGTTTGATTAGCTGTAAACTCTGCTTCCATATTAGGTCTGACGGTCATCGATCTTCCACGAGCATCTTGTTGTGGTTCCTGAATCGCTTTTGCAGTGGCTTGGCTTCTCTTCCCGCTCTTAACGAAGTGATCAAGCGAAGGAAGCTCATCGGATTCGTCAGCATAATCGACGGCTGAGTTTCCAGATGCGGGCTTTGTTGTCTCCTTGGGCTTCTGGGTAGCTGGAGAGTTTTTGATGGGTTTTTTGGCAGCATTGCCTGATATTGAAAGCTTCTTAGCTGGGGAACTGTTGCTTTCCTTGGGCTGTTGAGAACTCATGTTGGCTGCACAACCCCTGTTTGAAGCTGTCAGTATGTTAGCTGGGCTAATTAACAAAACATACTCGTAATTTACCTTGGTATCTGGGAATTTTCAATGTGCAATCAAAGCTCGACTAAATAGCAAGGATTTACTGCTTAAACGTGAAAGTGTTTCACTGAACGTCGATAATCTGGGGTAAATAGGAAGACGATGTATGCTCATAGCATTCACCTGCTTGCAAGCAAGAACTCAAGAACCTGGGGATTATCTCTGAAGGAAGACGCGTCAGGTCCGTAACTTTTCAAAACAATGAAAGATATGATAGAGCGAGTATATCAAGTTTTCGCTTCAACATCGATATAGATCATGCTGTCACTGACCTCAGGTAGCCTTGGTATTAAAAAGAAAGGAAAAGGAAAGCCGTACGTAGTAATGGTATTTGTTTTTCTGAGACAAAGCAGAATGTAAGGTGTGAAATATAATGTGAGAGGAGTTGCAGAATTGTTACCACTGGGTACTAAGGTAGGTAAGTAGGTTGAGGTAGGTAAGAGGGGAGACGAACGAACCTACAGCGCTAGGCACGCTTTCGAGACCGCCAACGCACAAGTCGATTGATCAAACGGGGGAAAGCTTTTATAACCACACTCGAGCAGGGCATCCAACGTAGCAGAGGCCATATCAGACCGCCAAAGTCAAGGCAGGCAACACTTCAATGCCGGGATGGCAACATGGTGGGTATGCATGCTGTAAGACAAAGTTTTCGACTGATTCTTCTTGCACAGCCCACTTGTTGGTGGTGAAGCATTTCGTCAATGAGTGTTGGCCAGATATCGAGGCCAAAGTCTGCCTAGCTTCAGCACCAATTGCTCATGCGAATCCTCCCATCATAGCAGGCTACATAAACACTGACCAGAATACGAAACATGAGCTGGGCATATCGATCATTACCTTTATCAATCATGATCTCAATGTAAACACTGTACCAACCCCATATCAAATCCATCAAGGGGTGGATAACCAAAACGCCTATCCTGTGCCATAATACATAACAAAACTCACATCATGTCTCCATATCTGTATCCTCCTCTTCCCTTCCCTCCCCATACAACACCTCACACACCCCCGCCAGCGGTACATCCATCACCGCATCTGTCCCCTCACTCCAGATCTCCCTCCAACGTAGTTTCCCATCCCCATCTACCTTTCTTTCGCGATTATTCGCACCCCTCAATCTCCCCTTGGCATCAATCTCTGCCAGCTTGCCTGCACCGTCCACGACCGTCTCGACGCTCGACAGAGGCAGTGTCAGAATTTCTGTGTTGTATGTCGCCAACGCCACGTAGATGTATACCACCGTCATGACCAGACACGCAGGTATTGCGAGAGCCCACCATCGATCAGGGTAGTAATCGATACCCAGAGCATGTAGAAACGGTTGCGGCAGGTATGCCCAGAGGAGGTACATGAGGAAGCTCAGACTGCTAAAGAGGTAGAGCACGAAGCCGTAGTATTCATATGTCGGCACTTTGGGAGCAGCACGCGGCACAGGGCCGATCGCATCGTCATCGGAGGCATCGGGCGTCGTCGGTCGTGATGGGCGAAGAAGAGATGTCAGCGATGGTGAAGGGGGTAGCGGCGTAGGAGGACGACCGTAAAACGGCGGTGCGAAGAAGTTTTGCGACAATACACGTGGAGGCGAGTCTTCTCCAGATGAGCTGTCGTCGGATTGATTGTCCAGGAATATTTCATCTTCTTCGTCAGAAGAGAGAGACATTGTGGACGATTCTAGTGCTGCTGCTGCTGCTGCTGCCAGTCAGCATAGGAGGGTAAAGTAAGGTCAAATTTGAGTGACGTCGGGGACAACTCGACTAGTGTCAGGTACCCGTTGGAGGGCAACTCGTCCGTCTGGCGAGGGGTCCATAGGCACCTAGGTAGGTACTTAACGCGGTATAAAAAAAACCCCCAAAATACCTAATAAAAAAAAAAAAAAAAAAAAAAAAAAAAAAAAAAAGCCCATCCATCTAAAAAAAGCCTAGACTAAATAACAAGTACCCCACTGTCACATCACATTAGATGGGATGCATCAACTACTGATTTAGTAGCTTTAATAAGTGGAATTATACAAATGAATTACCATTAAAAGAAATGCTCAGGGAATCATCATCATTATTCCATCTCTTCAAAGGTTCTATACTGATAGGAAAATTAATATGTACAAGAACCACTCCTCTGCTTCAACCCCTTCAATATCGTCTTCACCCATCGATAGGGCATCTATACTCCCTCTCACGACCAACGTCGCCATTCTCCTGTCGTTCTTGCAGAGCGTCCAGGCAACTCTGATGATAGATATGTCGGCATGCTAGTACCACAAGCGGCTCAACAGGCTTGTCTTTGCCAGTATCAGTCCTACTGTTGTCGCCCGTTTCAGTGCCCATGCTGGACGGTCTCATCTCAATGCCCTTGCCCTTGGATCCATGGTCTGCTTCTCCAATATTTCCCTTTGCCCTTTCCGACAAGTTGGCCCGTCTTTCTTCCCTTCTCTTGTCCTCAATCGCTTGTCTATCCTCCCACGCTTCGAAAACTGCCGCGCCCGCTACCCCTGGACCCCATACTCGTCGACTGCACGCCTCGCATGTTGATCCTCTGGGCCTCCAGCCTCGTTGGCGAAGCTCGACCGATTGTTTGACATCCACAAAGAGGCTTCGCTCCAGCAGCCGATTAGACAACCGTAGGATGGACTCTTCATAAGCATACGCCGAGAAGATTGATGCCAGCACCCCTCTAAGATCTGCTAGGTTCGGTGACGATGCAGCCGCCTGTGTCAAGAAGGCTCTTAAGATGCGCAAAAACGAGAGATTGGATCCTGCGTTTGACAAGAGACGTGTCCCTCCTTGGGCGACTGTCTGGCTAGATGTTGTAGTCAATAAGGCGGTAAAGGTATGCTGAACCAAGGACCGCAGCAGGGCAACTAGCTTGTCCTCATCCAACCCTTCTTCCTTATTGGTTTGATTTGCAGCGGACACGATGGACGGAGAGAGGCGCTTTGTGATCTGCACACAGGCATCGATCAAGTTCAGCCAGAGCATCTCGCTATCCGACAGAGTTTCCACGGCAGACTTTGGTGTCTTTGAAACTACCTTTGTCTTCTTCGCCGTTGTCTTGGTCTGTCCTTGGCACAGCCAGATTCCAACATGTACATACTTTTGAAGAGCCTGTAGCAGATCCTCTGCTGCATGCTGCAGATTTGATGCATTATCCTGATTCTCGGCCCCGGTCAGAAGTCCCTGCATGGCCGACTCGAGAGTCCCAAGATGTTTGACGAGACGGTCCATAGCGTCTTGAACCTGCCCCTCTCGCGCCATAAGAATGACAGCCGCATCAATTACACCCGCCTCTTCCATAGTTGGGAGCAGCTTCTCGAGTCTGAGGTTCGACGATTGTACCAAGCCCACGTAGTCAGACACGTGGGAGGGCTCAAAGTCGCACATCAGCTGAACGTAGCGTTCAACTAGTTCTCGTTCAGGGGTGACCTTCTCCACCGATGAGCTTTCCTCTGGTTCCAAGAGGGCCTTGAGGTATGCGTGTTGTAGATCGCCAGCGTCGGTCGCAGATTCGAGAACTTGCTGGTGAAGGGAAAGATCCTGTAGACTAAGAGTCCGCGCTGTTTGTTCGGGGCTAAGTTCCAACAGGTCCCGGGCATGAGCTTTAACAACATCCAGTACTCCTTGCAACTGACGGGCACTTAGTCCAGCATTGGGCCTCAGACAGTCAGCAATACATTCAAACACCAGGTCCTGGTCTTCTCGATCCTCGAAGCATGTTTGTATGAGCTTGTCGTATTGCTTATCAACTTTGTAAATTCGCTTCAATATGCGGTAGAACCCAGCCTTCTTGAATAGGGGCATCAAGTCTGGGAGGTCGGAAGGATGATAGATTGAGAGTAGGTACTCAGCGCTCAGCTGGGCGTCGTCAGCCAAGTCCTCGCCAGGGTAATTGCACAGGCCGGTCAAGACTCGCGACAGCGTCGTTCCCGAGAAGAGTAGATATTGTGGGAACTTGGGTAGGTTCCGTGCGATGAACATGTCAAGATATATCGTATCTTCCGGCGCAAATTCATTAGGGTTCATGACATCCAGCAGGATCGAAACAATGTACTGGCGATTGATGCTTCGACCAAAAATCTGCTCTTCGGGCAGGTCTTCCTTGGTGCCGCCATTGACATGCTGCTGTTCAGGTGAATCGTTCAAAAAAGAATCTTCGAACGCTTCGTTCAACGCACTTAGAAAGCTAGGCGCATCGAACTTGAGCACCAGACGAAGATAAGGGAACGCGGGCTGCGACTCGGCGTTGGGTATTGTCCGAAACTCCTGGCCACTGCCTTTAGGCCAGGTGATGGTTTTGCCAGAAAAGAGAAACCAGTAGATCTCAGCCTTTGCCTTGTCCGCAGTCTCTTCATCCAGTATTTCGCCGTTGGGATACACTCTTCCTGTAAGAGTATAAGACAAATAGGGGAAAATCTTAAGCGCATTGACGCTGAAAAAGTCATCTGCCATGTTTCCTTCAGCCAAATTTCCGTCCACGATCAGTGGGGTCACAAGTGAGAGGAGATCGATCATCGGTGTTATGTAGTCTCCAAGCGCCTGGTTCCAGACATAGACGAGGGCATCATAAAGGCTGTGCTGCTTGCATAGCAGAGTGATCTGATCCAAGTCCAGCGTGGCAGTCTCCATATGACACAACATCTCTTCCAGTCTACTCTCCCAGCCTTTGGACACATAATGCGACACCATGTCCTTGACCACTGTCGGAGGAACCATAGATATTGTCTTTTCCAGAATGTACGGCTCGAGACATTCCAAGAAGATGCCCTCGATATCAGCATCCTCGTACCAGTCGTACATTTCCTCGAACAGAAAATCCGTGTTACCAATACTAGTACAAGCAGCAAAACTCGTCTCTGCTAGTTGCTTCATGTGATCATCATCGGCGGCTTCGAGGTTCTGCTGCCGTTGTCCGAAGGCGTATTTAAGAGAGGCGCTAATAATCTCCATGATCTTGTCCCGTACCATAGTATGCCGCAGGTCTGCATCCTCTGGCAACCCTACGGTAAGTTTGTCCGAGTCGCCAGTATAGTAGGAGGCGGCCAACTGAATCGCGCCAATATAGTCGCCGTTTTCCATCATGGCAATCAACCGATCAGCCCAATTTGAGAGTGCGCCAATAGCCACTTCGTTGAAGCCGAGAATGAAGATCCGCCCTTTATAAGCCTTGAAGCTCATGTAGAAAGCATCGGCTACTACGCCATGCATTGATGTATCATTCTCGTCATGTTGCTCTACCAGCGCATGCAATTGCTTCGAGAACAGATCCACATGGTATATATACTTTTGCAATAAATCAAAGGCTTCCGTCATACGCATACTTCGGTCTTCAAGGACAATCATCCTTTGCGATATGGTAAGGACAGCGATAACCGATCGGCTCAGCCATTGTACGGCCACGATAGCTTCTTCGCACTTCCATCGACTTCGCGCCTTGAATCTAAATGTCGGAGGTTGATCTTTGTCCTCGCGTGGGTATTCATCGACATCCAGTACAGTGAGAATGTTGGACCAGCAATATGCCAGCTTGGCTTTCGAAATATCGCTCCCCGTATGAACATCCGGAACTTTGAGTTTCACGGCTGGGAACCAAGCTAAGCAACCTGTCATGGCACTATGAGCAGGAACATCCTTGGGTCGTGCTGATTTATGTTGTGTCTGGGCCACTGGTGTTGTCGATACAATGACAAGGAGGTAAGGGGTCAACATAGCCGTCAAGCCGAAAGTATCAGTCGAGCGTTCGACGTTGCCCAAAGGTAGAGGCGCAAATGCCAGGACAGTGCTGGGCTTGATTGTCTTCCCATCAGGCATAGGAGCATCAGGGTATCGTCCCAGAATTCTGTGAGTTTTGACAGTCCTTCCTAGCGATCCGGTTCCCCTTGTGGCTAGGTGTGAAAATGCCATTCCGCGATCATCAGCTGACACGAGGGCTGTATGGCGCGTTCCCAAGAATCCAAGATGCGTGATTGTAACATCAGGAGCATGGCCGTCGCGTGTTCGATTTTGTAACTGAGAGTGGTCTAGATGAGGAATGGTAAGAAATGGCCTCGATGGACGGCTCGTATCCCATGTAAAGATGTAACCATTTGCATGTCCTCCTGCAACTGTAGTATGGTCGGCAGAGACAGCAATGGACGTTACTGGCCCGGACTCAACAGCTAAACAACATCAATATCATGTCCTGCAAAGAAACCTGAGCTACGTACCTTTGGTCCCGGGTCCTATGATGGTTTTTAAATTTTGGTTGTAATCAAACATTAATATTATTCCCTTGGAGGTTCCCAGCACGATTGATGCTGATACCGCCAGGCAGGTCGGCGAGCCAAAGTTACGTTTTCCCGCTTCAGAAAAGGCATGGCTATTTAGCTTCTTCAGACGCGTCCATCGGACCACTTCCCACGGAGGCGTCGGTGTGTCGAGCTCTGCTTGATCGAGCAGGAACTGGGAGCTCAACGATACGTTGCGGCTATGGCTGGAGAGGAAGGCTGGGGAAGCGGAGCGAGGAGATAGGTTTGTAGAGGAGGATAGTCTAGATTGAAATCGGCGATCGAAAGGTCGGAAGGATGGTGAGGGGCTGTTCAAGCCTGGTCGTGAGGCCACCGAGGGTAGGATACTGCTCCCAGGCGACGATATGAACGAACCCTGCGAAGAGTCAGTATATGTAGCCCTGATGATGAAGGAGATGTTATTACCTGAATAGAAGGGGTGTCGTCAGGTCCTGACAGGACAGAGTCGATGGGACTTCCTGCTCTCTTGGGAAGGCCATGCACCGAGCTCCCAGCAAGAGAGCTCACATCCGAGCTATCCTGTCCCTGCTGCTGCAAGATCTCTCGATATCGGTTGGGTACAGCGCCAGTTCCTAGCGCAGTGGAAGCCGGAGTGTCACTGTCCAAGCTGTTATCGACGTGCCCGCCCTTGGGGTCAAAGTAATCAACGCCATCACCATCACCAGCCACCTTTAACGCATCATCATGCTCTACGTTATCGCCATTGTTGGAGCGCACGCTTTCCGCGAGCGACAATTCTTCTGGGTCAGCCATCACTCTGCGCCGTGGTTTCCATCACTGCATACACTGAGCACTAAGGCATTGAAGGCGTGGGCTGGGTAGCTAGGTCCGTTGGAAAATAATGGGCCAGGCGAGAGTGAAGCTTTCGGTGGAGGTGGTTTTGCTGGTCCAAGATCCGCGCGACGGAGCAAATAAGTGGTCTGGAGCTCGTTTGAGGCTGGGGGGGCAACGAGAACGGATTGGAAGCTAGATTCGAGAAAGAAAGGAAAAAAACTCGAGAATGGAGCAAGTAAAAGATAAGCCAGGCCAGATGCTCTAGTTTCGCTATCGAAACAGAAATTCTAGAGGTTACAAAACAGCGCAATCCACGACTTGTCGTTGTAGGATGCAGCAGAGCAAAGCTACTTACGTAGTTCGTTGCTCCCATGCAACCCCATTTAGAGTGCCTGAATAGTGGAGGTTGGCAGGCGGCGCAGGCGTGAAAACAGTGGGATGGGAAGGTGCGGGCCGTGGATTCTCCGGGTATTGGCGCTGTGACGTGACGTCTTTGGGTTCTAAGTCCACTAACAGCGATACAGTACGATGCAACCGTCAAATGCGACAGGCTTTCATACTTCACATTGAGATATACACTTGAGTACGGTCGCAAAGTTATTCCTACAACCCTCTCGCTATCCGCCGAAGCTTCTCAGAATTTCAAAATGCCTTCGGTCGGGCCCCAATTACCGCCCCATCTATCAAAACGAAAGCGCACTCCTGATGACGATACTGCAGCATCAAGTAAACACCATCGCAGTGTCAGTCCCTCAAAAAACGACAACGAAATCGACCTTGAATCTTCAGACGACGAATACGGACCCAGCGCACCCAAACCTACCGTCGGGCCCTCTCTACCACCCAGCAACAAAGATGAGATCAATCTTGATTCAGGCTCAGACTCAGATACTGGACCTGCTCCGCCCAAACGAAATATCGGACCTGCGCCTCCTCCCGAGACAGTCGCCGACGCATCTTCCGACTCGGACTCTGATGATTACGGACCTGCACTACCAGGCGCTTCAAATGCGAACAAACGTGTTATAGGGCCCCAGATGCCCGTGGCAGAAGAAGCACCTCAGCGTGACTCGTGGATGCTTGCGCCGCCCACTTCATCAGGTTACACTGAACGCGACACAACACGCATCAAAAACCGTAAATTCGCATCCAAGCCTTCATCCTCATCCGGACCCTCTGCAGTATCTTCAATCTGGACAGAGACGCCCGAAGAGAAACTCAAGCGCCTACAAGACTCTGTTCTCGGCCGCACAGACAAGAGTACCGAAGCTAACCCCAACGCACACAAGTCAGCTGAGGAGGAGGAGAGGAACCGCCAGATCGCAGCCAATCTCGAAGCGCAAAGGGGTAAGAGCCTGTACGACGAGCACCAAGTGCGTAGGGATAAGGCTGGAGAAAAGGTGGAAGAAGAGGATGACCCAAGTAAACGAGGGTTTGACCGTGAGAAAGACATGGCGTTGGGTGGAAAGATTGGCACGGCACAAAGGAGGGAGTTATTGAACAAGGCAGCCAACTTTGGCGGTAGATTTTCAAAGGGTTCTTATTTATAACCTCAGATAACATATATGATGACTACCTTGGGCAAAAAGATCTCTACAGCAAGCATGACTCAAAGTTGGGAATTAACCAGCGAGACCTGGTCTAAATTCAAAATCGAGAACAGAAATCGCAAGCTCTACCACATGTACAAAGAACAGATGCCATTCAACTATCTATGCACTATACGAGAACCCATAACCGCAAACTCCGCCGCTCCAATCCTTCCCAGCTGACCCCGTGGTTTTTCAGCCCAATGCAAGTCGCGCATCGTCTTACAGATAAGAAAGGTCTCAACACACCCGACCAATAAATCCTGCAGGCTACGCCATCCCACATCTTCGGCACACAAGAGGTAGGGTTTGATGATCCTCGCATGTCGTCGCTAGGGGTATATATAACCTTCCACGTTCGTGACATCCTCCAAAACATCGTTGGCCTATCATCACCACCCCGCACTACCCCATCCATATATATCATGTCGATCAAAACAAATGCTGTATCGTCAGGTAAAGTGAAATCAGCTCCTGATAATGTAAGAGTCATGACGGTACGCCCAGCGATCGTATGTCGTTAGGCAAAAAGGAGGGAAAGTCATCGCTAAACGGAATAAAATGTCATGACGAACAACAAGACAACATCGGGTCCTGTTGCTTATGTAGTAGTAGCAGTGCGGTTTGCCGCCTCTAGCTGTGATGGTGTTACATTGTCGTTGGCGCTGTTTCCTTGCGTAGCTGGCCTCCTGCCAAATCGGAAGGCCTGGCGAACTGAACTCACCAAACCGCCATTTGCTGACTGTGTTGTCTGGACAGTCTGCTGCGGTTGGGCAGCTGGTTGCTCCACCTGCTGCGCCTCGGTCTGCGCCTGTCGAGCACCTCCTCTCACAGTCTCTGAAGCTGGAGGTTGCTGAGTGCGGCTTCGGGCAGCACCACGGAACCAGACGGATCGCAAACTGGTAGGGAGGTTGAGTCGGGAGTTTTGTCTAGAAAAGCCGGTGTTGTTGTGGTTGGCACCCTCGGGATTTGCAGCATCGGGAACGGGGCGAGACTTGGGAATATAGTAATCAGCCTTGCAAAGAGGGCAGCACGCTCGGCGACTGGTCAGCCACGGGTCAAGGCAGACGGCGTGGAAGGTATGACCACAGGTCAGGCCGCGAACATCGTCATCATCCTCAAGCGTATCGATGCAGATAGCACAGGTGTCGCCAGGGGCCTCCATGCACTCTGGTGGCAGAGCACCGTCAATATGGTCATCATCTTCGCCAGAATCCTCGCTAGAAACGCGATGAAGCTGGTTGTTGTTGGTAGTAGCGTGGGGTGTCGATGTCTGGCCAGTCTCGGTAGTAGTGTTGGTAGCATCCTTGGGCTTCTCGGAATTGGTTAACGGCACAGCGGGTGTGGTAGTTGCATCTTCTTGTCTGACGATAGAAGTGGACGGACGGCCATCGGTAGAATCGCGTCCCTTCGCCATCATACCCGGTACAATACCATCGGCTTCCCGTATACTACTAGGTCGAGTTGGGGGAGCCGAAACACCACCTGTTGTGGGAAGGCCTTCCTTTGCGCGTTCTGATACCCAGGACTTGTACTTCATCATTGGAAACTTGTCGTTGACCTCGTCCATCGTCATCAGCTTCTTCTCGCGACGTCGTCGATGAGGTCGGGGCATATTTTCTAGCGTAATGGGCTCGCCGTCCTCATTCAACCTCATTTGTCGATTGCGGGCGTTATATCGGAAACAATATTTGACACCGACGATGATCCTGACGAGCAATATGTTATTAAAATTCAACAGACATGATGCATTCAATCAAACGCAGTAACTTGTGCATGATTGCGACCAAAATACAAAATGAGCAGCAAGCAAGGGCAGGAGCAAAGGCAGAAACGAAGCACCCGGCTTTGTCTTACCATAGATTTGTGAAGACAACACCAAAGCCCAGAGCAACGAAGAACAACAAGGGAGAGCTGGAGCCACCGCTATTGTCGTTTCTGTTATCCGATTCAGCGGTTGTCGATTGAGCACTGGCGTCCTCGGTAGCAGTGGCCGTCTCCGATGCAGCGCGGGCGACGATGTGCGTCGCCTCACTCAACAACTCATTGAGGATCGCCATTTTTTGCAATCAAACGAAAGCGAAGAGGTTAGAACGACAGGTGGCTGGCTCAAATTGACTCGCGGGTGGCCGGTTCGGTGACCATGGGCCAGTCGAGATAAGAAACTCTCGCGGTCGGGCTCCCAGGCGTTATGCAACGGATACGATCAGTAGCGCGGGAACGCAGGGTGAAAGTTAATGACAGCGAGGGATTCCTCTTGATATTTTACATCCAAAGAAATTGGGACATGCGAAATCCACCCACATCCACTGAATGAGCCCCGTCGAGATTTATGGTGTTTATGGATGGAGATGGAAAGGGGAAAAAAGAGTTGATGGCTGGAGAAGAAAGGATGGGGTGAGCGTGCGTGAGAGTGAGAGCGTGCGTGAGCGGCGATGGCGGAGTTGGAAGGTGGAGTGGGAGCGAATGGGTGAGGCAAGCAAAGCAAAAGAAGAGAAACAGCAGCAAAACACAGGGCGGGAGCGAGTCGTTATGGTGAAAAAGAGAAGGAGGACCCGCCAGCGAGGACTAGAAAGAGGGAAAATGGAAAGGAATGGGGGGATGG